>BPLR01004376.1:0-55399 GCA_021605095.1 Caerostris extrusa | reverse complement strand
GTTACGTATTGCTATATCCTGGTATGTCCTTGCAGTGCTCCTGTCCTAGATCTGCTTAAACGGCTTTAGCTAGACTAAGGACTAGCCACACTAAGAGTTTGACCTTCAATGGAGACGAGAAGACATATACCCTTTGTCATTGTTTGGCCATCGCGTCTCCCTCTCATCTCATCGATTGTATTGGTGCCTCTGTGGGGCAACTGTTGAATGAGGAGGACTGTTTACGATCTATTGATGCAGCATGATCTACTGGAGCTTGGTTTAGGATTCTAAATCAAGGCGATAAGCGACAACAACTTAAATTGTATGAGATATCGAATTGTCATGCTGGAAGATTTCTTTATACACATAAAATCTACGTTTATGGATGTATATTTTCCTATGTATGGATGCTACAGCAAGGATCTCTACATTCTTAAATAGATCCATGACCACCATGATGAGTGCATCACGAGAAATGCCATAAAAATTATTCCCCAGACAATAAAGATGCGCTGCCAGGTTGTATTCAATTACAGATGCTTGAGGAGACTCTAATTTCTTATTTTCACACTGTATGCTCCAACAACCATCCATCTGTTGGACCAAAAAACCTGATTCATTAGAAAAGGAAACTTTTTCCTTTTTTCAGTAAAGCTTTATTATTAATGAATTGAAATTGTGAAAACAATTGGACAAATTAATTTCAATCATTTCTGAAATGGAAACCAGCTTTTTGTATAATCACTAATAACGGGTAACTAACTTTATCAAATGTTAGGTGAGGTTTGGGGTATAAAAAAATATTAATTGCTGTATACCTGCTCATTGGAGGATATGATCTAAAAATTGTCCTGTCTGCTTTGAACTCAATACAATGAACAATATTATTAAATGTTAATTAAATGCAATGATTCAATTAAGTCGGGAACAAAGATTTTTAGGAGAAGGATTAGTCTACAAAGGGAGCTAAAAAAATACATAAAAAAGTTACAAATATGAACGAGAAACGTTTAAAAACTTTATTTTATTTTGTAGCAGTTATAATGTTTGTATTTAATGTAGCAGATTTAAAAGTGGTAAGATGTCCTGGTAATTTTACTAGGTTGCCCTGATGTTACAACTGTAATTCATTGTTCCTCTTACTAATGTGTGACCTTTTTTCAATATCTATACAAATTTCATACATCAAAAAATTATTTTCCCTATTAAAATATTTTTCTTAATTGACTACTCTTCTTTACGTAGGGCTTGGTGTTTTTCTACTCTCCTTTACTTCCTCTTGTAACAGTTATAAAACTTATAGTACTTTTTTATGTAAAAAGGTATGTAAAAGAGCAAAAATATTTAAGAATTAATCTTACTACTTTAACTTAATTTTAGCATATTTTTGGACCTAAGTAATGTTCCATTTTTATGATGTACTTATTAAAATAAAACATCAACAAAAAAAAAAATCTCTCAAAGAAAATTTCATTTTTTTTTACAAAATTTGGATCTTTATTGCTAAATGCATTAAAGAAAAATAGGAAAATATTATCTGTTTTCCTTATTGAATGCTTTTGGTAATTTCCTTGGTTGTTATAGTTTGCCATATTGCCAATGTTTGTTAGCGAACAACCAACCATGACATAAAAATTAAACTCATATGTGCCTGCATTTTTGAAAACATAGCAACAATAATCTTGATCCCTTAAAATATTGATTATGAAATGAATCAAAGAAAAAAATGCAATAAAAGTAATTTAGATAATTCATTTGTAAATTATATGTAAAAAAAAAATAATGCAAAAGAATTATGTTCTCTTAAAATAAATTTTAAGAACATACCTCTCTTATTTTCCTCTTATTGAATGCTTTTGGTACTTCCTTGTTGTTATAGTTTGCCATATATTGCCAATGTTTGTTAGCTAACAACCAACCATGACATAAAATTAAACTATATGTGTCTGCAATATTTTTTGGCAACATATGGCAACAATAATCTTGATCCCTTAAAATATTGATTATGAAATGAATCAAAGAAAAAAATGCAATAAAGTAATTTAGATAATTCATTTGTAAATTATATGTAAAAAAAAATGCAAAGAATTATGTTCTTAAAATAAATTTTTGTTTTTTAGTTTGTGCTTTGATGATACTGTAGAATTAATGTGATTAAGAAAATAGTGTTGATTAAGAAAATAGTTGATTAAGAAAATAGTGTTCGTTAGATGAAAAAAATTATTATATCTAATATATCTATATTTTTACACTAAAATAGTTATATTTTTAATTCATTATTTATCACAAATTTTAATCAATTATCAAATGAATTTAATTTGATTTTGGTATTTATTTTAATTTGTTTTTAGTGCATTAAATTTGTTAAATAAAATTAAAAATTATTGTTCTCCCAATTCTGTATTCGTGTTTGAAGGAAAGAGTTTCTTTGCATTCTAACAGACAATTCCTTCTTAAAATAATTTAAAAAATTTTTTTTAGTGCTGATATTTTCTTGTTGTGATTTTTTTAAATAATACTATATTTCTAATCCTAAATACATTTACATTTTTAAATTGCAGACAACAGTATTGCAATGTAGGAGCCATCAAAGTCCATTATAAAGCTGCTCGATTTAATTCTACGTTTATTAACATTTTGTTGCTTTCATATTTTACTATTTTAATTGTGCATTTTTATACTATAAGAAAGTAAGCAAACCTTTTAATTATTTTTGGAATAAAACATTTAAATAATATTTATATGTTACTTTTAAAAAAAAATATCCTTATCTAACTTTGTTTAGTATATTTTATCATTTATATCAAATGAACTCTTTATTAAAATCAAATTTGGATTTTTAAAATTATTTCATTTTATTTCTTTTTGCTGAAAAATTAATTTATGTGAACCAGAAATTTAACAAAAATAAAATATAATGGAAAAGTATATAGAAATCAAATCATTTTTAAAAAATTCTGTAAGATTGAAAAATCTGATTTAAACATTTTTTTTCTCGATTTTTTTTTTTTTTTAAATTCATAAAACAAAAACAAATACAATTTTTAAAGGGGAAAAAAACTGTTGTTGAAGCAAACAAATATACAAATGAAAAGCAAAATAAGCAGATGCAGTATGAAATTTTAGCTTAATTGTTACTTTCAATTTTTGAAAAATTAACAATTTATTAGAAATTGAGCAATGGATATTTAAAATTTGGTACAGAGTATATAAAACTTTAATTAATATAGCTGTGTGATATGAAAATATTATAAAAAAGAATATATATATATATATATAGGTGTGTGTGTAGCAAAATGGAGACTGTGGCAAGTTATAGTAGCTTTTATAAAAAATTGAAAAAGTCATAAGTATTTTTTTACACTGTTTATTGGTTAATAAGGATATCAATATTTAAAAATTGGAAACAAGCTCTGAATTATATGGAAAGATAATGAGTTTTCATCTTATTGGGAGTAACTTTATACAGATCACTGTAAGAGGTTTTAGTTAATTTTCTCTATCTGTTTATTATATTGTTTGCACTTCAATGTTTCTGCATTTGCTTGCAAATAGATTTAAACCTTTATGTACCAAGTTCCTTTCCCCACCCTTCTAGGGTGGACTTTTTCTATCGCAGCCAATTTCTTCACATTGAGAAAGCCCCCCCTCCTTCAGAGAAAATCACTCCTATGGCTATCAAATTTTGAACATACTACTGTGTGCCAAAAGTAAAACTAATTATATATTTTTCAAAAACTGTTTATTTATTCTTCCAAATTTATTTCATCGCCTTAAAAGTAATCCCCTCCGGATACAATGCACTTATGAAAGCTTTTTTTCCAATCCTCAATGCATGCTAAAAGTCATTGGCAGGGATGGCCTTCAAAGTGCGCGGCGATTCACGTTGAATCTCTTCAATCAACTCAAAACGGTGTCCCCGGATTGGTCTTTTGAGTTTAGGGAATAGCCAGAAGTCGCACGGTGTGAATATGGTGGTTGTGGAACGATAAGGGGTTTCATTTGTGGCGAAAAAGTCGCGAAGAATCAATACAATGGGAGCTGGCGATTCAGTGTTTTCGGTACCAATCGAGATTTGACGCGTTTGAGGTCCAAAACAGAATTGACCGATCCTTTTAAAATTCCAACATCATCAGCAAGGTCTCTAATTGTAAATCATAATATGAACGTGATGGTCCATATGATTCTTGTCAATGTTTATCATTTTTATAAAATGAAATTATTTTATTAATAATAGGATTAAAAATAAAAGTTGAAAGAAAATGATTAAATCAAAGTGAAATTGCTGCTTGTCCTAAATTTTTGTAATATTTATGAATAAATTGAATTAAAATTCCTAAGAAAATCCCGATTAAAATATTAATAATAATAGAAATTTTTATTTTGAAAGGAATAATAATAATTTGTTCAGGATTATAGGTTCATAAAAACAAAACTCCTATTAAGATTGAAAGAGGAGCTATAAATATAATTGGATATTCAATTTTATTACTAGGATGAATATTTACATCGGGATTGGATTTAAGTAAAAATTTTATAGAAAATATTACTATTCGAAATGAATAAGCTGCTGTTATTCCAATGGAAATAATTATTAAAATTGTAATAATTGATAAAAGTTTAGAATAAATTAATGATTCAATAATAGGATCTTTGGAAAAAAATCCTGATATAAAAGGAATTCCTATTAATGCACAACAGGCTACCCCTAAAATTGATATAATAATAGGAGATGACGATATTATAGTTCCTATATGTCGTATATCTTGATATCTGGAAGAATGAATTACTGAGCCTGCACATAAAAATATTAGAGATTTAAATAAAGCATGAATAATTAAATGAAAGAAAGCTAAAGAAATAGCACCGATTGAAATTGAAAATATTATAATAGCAATTTGTCTAAGTGTAGATAAAGCAATAATTTTTTTTATATCTATTTCTCAGTTAGCGGATATTCTTGCGTAAATTGTAGTTATTCTTGAAATAATTAAAATTATAAATATTGATAAAGGATGAATATTTTCTATAACTCGTAATATTAAATAAACTCCTGCTGTTACTAAAGTTGAAGAATGTACTAAAGCTGAAATAGGAGTAGGAGCAGCTATAGCAGCTGGTAATCAAGCTGAAAAAGGAAATTGAGCTCTTTTAGAACATGCGGCTAAAATTAAGAAAATTAAAACTAGTTTTGGAAAATTTTCATTTATAGAAAAATTTCAATTACAAATTATTGTTAAAAGTGCAATTGATAATAAAATTATGATGTCTCCAAATCGATTAGAAAAAATAGTAATAGAACCTGATCCTGCAGAAGATCAGTTTTGATAATAAATTACTAAAATATAAGAAGTAAGTCCTAATCCGTCTCATCCTAAAAGAATAAAGATAATATTATCTCTTACAATTAATAAACATATTGATATAACGAAAGCTAATAATAAAAAGGAAAAACGATTATGTTCTGATGATGGAATATAATCTATACTAAATAAAAGAATTATTCCAGAAATTAATATTACGGTAAATATAAAGGATATAGAAATTCAGTCGATTATCAATCTTACTGGAATATTTATAGAGAATAGAGTAAATAAAGGTAAATCAATAGAAATAAAAGTTGAATTTATAAATAGATATAAAGCAAATGATATTGGAAATAAAGAAAAAATAATGATAATGATTCTTTGGAATAAGATAAAGGAATTATGACTCCACAAGTCATCGTTATTATTAACTAATTAATTAAATTATTAATATATCTAATTTTAAAATGATAATAATAATAGGAAATATATGAATAAATAAACATAAAAATAATTAATGCATGCTTTATATTTAGAAAAGTACAACTTCATAATATCTTTTATGTCTGCAGCTAATTAATGATGATTTATCTTTTAACTGATATCAGTTTATGATTCAGAAACTATGATTTATCTTCATGACATTGCCTTGAGTAATCTTCATTTTGTGCAAATTCACATTCTGTAACAATCAGCTTTGGTCCTAAAGCGACATAATAATTTAATATATATAATCATTGTAACAAATATAACATAATAATAACAATAAAGAATTTAAAAACATAATTTTTAATTATTTATTAATAGTTATATGAAAATGTCTGTTGCATAACAGTAAAAGTTGACATCCTACACATTACACGAATTTGAATAATTTTTTTTTTTTCTTGTAGTATTCGGCCTTCATTTGATGCAGTCCTTTTAGTCATTATCATTTAATGCTACAAGCTCTTAAAGAAGCTTTTAATTTCTTACCATTTGATATTGTCTTCCTATTTATGTTCATTTTAAGTGGATGGGTGTTCCTACCTTGTTCCATTATTTTAAGGTGAGTTATTACTTAATTCAGACTGTTATAATTTATTCAGAATTTAAAAGTAAAAAATTGTAATTTAGAAAAGATTTTTTTTTTTCTGAAATTTATAACTTAATAACTCTTAACGATACTCCCGGCCCAATAAATGGAAATTTTGTCACACATCAAACATTTTGATTACTAAATGTCACACAAAACATGATATTCATTCATTTCTTTTCTTATAACCAATTATTAGGTTATGTACTACTGTGTCAAAAAAGTAAGACCAGTTTTCAATTTAAATTTCCCGGGCATATGGTATTATCAATTTTTTTTTTTCCTTTTCTTTTTTAGGTTGTTGGCACTGTCCTTGACATCTGTGTGAAATTTTACGTCAAAATATTCATTAGTGCTTGAGTTACGCTCGGCTTTGTGAGACGCTAAAACTGATTCCGGCGATTTTTGAAATATCTCTTCAATCGACTCAAAAGGTTGTCCCGGAGTGGTCTTTTGAGTTTAGGTAATAGCCAGAAGTAGCACGATGCTACATCTGGTCAATACGGTGGTTTTGTGGAACGATATGGGTTTCATTTTTGGCAAAAAGTCACGAAGAATCAATGCAGTGTGAGCTGGAGCATTCAGTTGTTTCAGTACCAATCCAGATTTGATGTGTTTGAGGCCCAAAACATCTTTTAAAATGGAATTTTAAAATTCCAAAATCATCAGCAAGATCTCTAATTGCAAATCGACGATTTGCCAGCACCAAATCTTTAATTTTTGGACGTGAGCTTCGTTGGTTGATGTTGGTGGTCGACCAGAAGGCGTCTTCGCCTTCTTGAACTGCCACTTCTAAAAATTTCTTTTCGAATAGGAATGCCTTTTTTATACGTTTCACTTCTAAAAATTTCTTTTCGATTATAGGAATCTCCTTGTAACTCAACATTAATGAATATTTTGACTATACACAGATATCAAGGACAGTGGCAACAACAATCCAAAAAAAAAAAAAAATTGAAATACCATATGCTCGGGAAATTTAAATTGAAAACTGGTCTTACTTTTTGCTCATCATGTTTTTCAATTATGGCATTGAGAATAACAATCTGAAAATATTTATTAAAAGTATTATCGAATAGTTGTTTTGAAAAGTAACAATTTTTATTTCACAATTTTTTTTTTTTTTTTTTTTTTTTTTTTTTGGCACTGTCCTTGACATCTGTGTGAAATTTGACGTCAAAATATTCATTAGTGTTTGAGTTACACCTGGTTTTGTGAGATGCTAAAACTGATTAAACTTTTAGAAGTTCAGTATAAGATTTTAAATAATTGATTTCATATAGTGCAATTCAATTTTGTAAAGTACACATAATTTCAGTACGTGATTAAAAAAAAACTATTTTGTTGTTTTTCAGTATGAAGCATTTTAACTTACTTTTTAATATATCATTACTATTATACAGTAATAAATAACTTTGGTAAATAAGTTAGTTATTATAAAAACTATATTTTATTGTCTTTCTAATTATTTTCATGTGCATTTTTACTTTATTTTTAGCACTGTTATTTATTACTATCACAAATATCTTGCTTTTCTAACAACATTGGAAGACAATCTAAAATCAGAACTTGCTGTTATTGAACATGATAAGAAATTCATACTGAAAAGAATTGAAGCTTTATCTGACAAAACTCTAGACAGTGAAAAATAAGTTGCTATTCTACATATTCTTTTCTTTATTACTAAATTCTGAAAAAAAAGGATATTTAAAAGGTATGCATAATTGAAAAAAAAAAATTTTCCATATTCAGAATAAAATTTCTTTAAATATAAAAAGTTTTCCTTTTATTATTCAATAAACATTTATAATTTTGATTGCTTTTATCATGTATATATTGGACAACAATTCCTTTAAGAATATATGCTATTAAATGTCACTACATACATTAAATTTAAAAAAAAAAAGAAATAAAGATTATTGGATAAAATTTTCACTGTAGTAGTTCTGGATATTCTTTTTTCTTTAAGATTTATAGGATATTAATTGAAATTCAATTAAGTGCATTCATCAAATAGAATGTTGCGTTACAGTTAAATCCATGATTGAAAATGTTTAATTTTTTTTTTTTTTCATTCTCTTTGCATGGCATTTTACTTTGAAAGATTGATTTTAATATTGCAAAAATGGGGAAAATTGTAATTGGCATGTATAGTATTACAAAATTTTAAATAAATAACAAATTACATTAGTATACTAAAATGTTGATCGACTTAATCATGCCTATTTCTAACAGGTGCATATGTCTAATTATTTATTTTCCTAAAGCTGTGGTGTGGTGTTTTTTTATACATGCAGGAAACAGAATTATTTCATATTTTCTTGTGCTATTTTGCTGATGAATGTCCTTCCTGTTCACATACTTAACAAAGACAAAAAAAATCATACCAATTTTATTTACAAAATACATGCACAAATATGTACATCAATTTACCACTTATTTAACAGTATTTTTCCGTTTATTTTTTACTGTATATCTTATTAATCATATTTACTTGTTTTTCAATTTTTCTGCTGGAAGACAGATTTTTCCAATTTAAAGAAATTGAGAAAAATCCTTAAACTTCTGCTTAAATTATCTCAAGAAGATGTTTCGTTTATTAATGAACTTGGCCAAATCGCAAAATAGGGGCGGTTAGAATTTGGCGACTTCATTTTTGACCGCCAAGTACGCGAAAATCGGTAGATGTGGCAACCAAGGTATCTCCTATTGCATGTTTGGCCAAAATTAATTACTTGGTTTAATTCAATTACTGGAATGCTCTAGAAGGATTAGAAACCATTAGTTTTAAGAGCAATTCATTTTACTTGTTACCACTTCACTATGCTGCGATTGTTTTTTTTTTTTTTTTTTCCTTGATTAGTGATGTTAATTGAAGAATTTTATTTCCAAAATGCTTGTGATGCTATATGCAAAGCTGGTGGAAGATTGTTATGATATGCAAAGCGAAATTTAATGGTGTTGTTAGAACCGACATAGAAATGATGCCGTTAGTCTACGATGTAATTTAACATGATAAAAAAAACAATTAAAGAATTTTTATTTCGGTAACAAAATTCTAGATTTATTTCTTAAAATTGAATGAAGGGTGCTATAGCAGGGATTTGGAATTTACCAGTCAAGGCAAGTTGGATATAATTATCGAATGGTGCATGATTGCTAAGAATATCGTCCTACTTGTAGAAATGTTATGGAAGATAAATCTAATGGATATATGTGGATATGCAAAGCGAAATTTAATGGTGTAACACATATTGTGAAGAGATTCATTCATCAAAATTCGTGGTTCTTTGAATCAAACATGAGTTTGTACGATAATTACGCATGGCTGTATCCGTAGACATTCGATTGCGAATATACGTGATGAGATTGAATGTGCACTGAATATTGAATAGAAATTTTAAAAACCGCCTTGACCATGTACAACTTAATGTTTCATTGAAATTCGCACTTAGATGAGCTTGAAATAGGGTCCTGTTTCCTTAAAATTTGAAGTCAACATTATTTTAGAAATTATTTACACTTTTTTCATTAAATATAAAAACAATAACCCTGTGTTATATGTTTTGGTTGAAAAAAAAAAAAAAAAACATTTAAAAAAATCCTAAGCACCATCATGGAAGCGAATATTTTTATTGACATTCAGTATATTAAAGCCCACACATGGTAGTGAAATAGTTTCTTAAGGTAAATCAGTATACAAAGGGTGTATCAGTATACTTCTCGATAAAATACAAAATATAAACATTATATATTTGCTAATTATGAACAATGACACTTTTACTTGTTTTAAATTTAACCATACATGTTATTATTAATATATATATATATATATATTGTTACAATGTACTAACTACACTTCAAATGAATTTAAAATCAATTCAAATCGCTACTCTAAAATTCATGACAAATGAATATATGTATATATATATATATACTAACAAATGTGACAAATGTATATATATACTAACAGACCCCAGCACACGTTGCTGTGACTTTCTTGTATTTCGTTCAATTATTAGATACTAAAATTGGTATTGTTAAGGCAGTGCTTGGTAAAGAATGATGAAAAGTTCAAATTAAGCTTCAACGAATAGAAAATGTTTAATTTTTATTAATTTAATGAATGACGTAGATAATGTTGATTTTTAACACTGTTTTATAATTATTTTACCTAATTTAATTTTTTAATAACCATTGCTTTCATTTAACTAAGAACTAAGGGATGAACACTATTTCTTGTTAATCTGTCTTTCGTCAAAATAAATAAATTCAATGGTTTTCCAACGCGTGAGCATGCAACATACAGCAGCCCATGGGAGAAACACGGATTCTCCAAGTCCAAGCCACAAATAGCGATTGTCTGCCCTTGCGACTTATTTATAGCCGATTGTATCGGAAATTGTAGCCTTTTGAAGGTATTGTAGATTCTGATGGTATCATAGGTTCGAGGTAACAGGACGACTTCGCCTTTAAACTTTCCAGTCAATATAGTTGCTTCAAGTACGTTTCCGGTAATTCTTCTGATGACTAATCGTGTACCGTTGCATAATTTTGGTGGATTTAAGTTACGCAATAGAATGACCGGTGAACCAATTTTCAGACGAAGATTGTGTGGCGGCATTCCTGGCATATCCAGAGAATCTAAGAATTCCATCGGAAAATTGACGATCTGGTTTTCATCAGCAATTGTGTCGATTTACTTAAAAGTCATCAGATAGCCTAGCAATTAATTTTGTATTTGACAGTTAATTTCATCAACATCAACATTTATTGCTGCCAAAATTGAACGATTACTGAGCCAATAATGGTCTAAGTGATTATTAAGAATATCCGGAAATACACTCTCAATTCGTTCATTTTTGAATAAACAACAGAGCAGAAATTGTCTGGCATCGTCGATTTTTGCATTTAAATAAAAAAAAAAATCTGAATAAAAACTATCCTATCTCTCAAGTTGGAACAAAACACACATTTAAAAAAAAAAAGTTAAAATCGGATTGTTAGTTTCGGAGTTTTCCCGAACAAACATCATGACACGGGAATTTTATATATAAACTCATGTTTGTGAAAATTGCAACACCATGAAGGAATCGTCATAATTGAATGAAATTTAATACACAGTTGAGTGGTAGGGGTACAAATAAATGATTAAATGTTCAAAACAAACAAACAATAACAAGAGATCGGAATCAGTACTTTGTGCAGCCACCACGCGCCGCAATAAGTGCTGCTACACGACGTGGCATGGAGTTAAACAAATTTTGAATGCCTGCCTGAAGAAAGAGCATTCCATATTGTTTGTATGCGCACCCAAAGTTCGTCTGCAGAAGCAACAGGACAAGGATCACGAGCGAGACGCCGACCAACGAAATCCCACACATGTTCAATCGGTGACATATTCGGGAATACGCAGGCCAAGGAAGAAGCTGTACCTGCCGCGTTGCAAAGAAGGATTGAACAGTCCTAGCGATATGAGGGCGGGCATTGTCCTGTTGAAATACAGCGCCTGGCAAGCTTTGAAGGAAGGGAACAGCTTGGGGCTATAGAACTTCACTGATGTACCGGTTGCTGTTCAGATTACCCACAATTCTTAGCAATTGAGATCGTCCATGATATGCTATGGCACCCCAGACCATAACTCCGGGTGTTCGTCCACTGTGGCGTTCGATAATGCACTCCGAAAGGTGGCGTTCACCGGAATAGCGTCTGACACGAATGCGGCCATCATGGTACCACAAATTAAAGCGGGATTCGTCAGAAAACACGACATGCTGCTAATCAGCACGCCAGTCTCTATGCTGAGCGGCCCATTGTAGCCGCAAGCGGCGATGGTTTATCGTGAGAGGGATCTTGTATAAAGGAGTCCTTGCGCGCAGTTCACGCTGCAGCAGACGTCTACGAATTGATGAAGCACACAATGAAACACCTGTAGCTATTGACCACTGTGCTGCCAATTGTCTAGAGGAAGCTGTACGGTCCGTCAGCGTCATGCGGACCAGGTGTCTATCATCGCGAGCTGACGTCACATTTCGGGGGTCCACTCCCGGATTTCCGAGTTGTCCGACATTCGTCCGTCTACTGCTTCTAAAGACGCATCACTGTGCTGCTGTTACGCTGCACACGAGCGGCTACTGCACGATTAGACAATACAGCTTTACGAAGGCCGATGATTCTTCCCCGTTTCAAACTGTAAGTTGTTGAAATCTCGCTCTCTTTCGTCGAAGAGGCATAAGTAACGATTGAGCTAACGTTTACCACTAGCAGATAACCACCGATAACCATACACGCCTCGCTACAGCCGTCTATTCATTCGGATCCATCCTTCGTTAAGAGGGCGCTGCTCAGCATACGCATGCGCTACTGATTTGAAATTCTAATCATTTGCAAATCATGCGCTAATTTGCATTTCCTGAAACGCGTAAGTCCTTCATGTTGTTGCAATTTTCACAAACATGAGTTTATATTGCTCATAATATTCAATTGTCCAGAAATCTTAAAGGCACTCTAACAGTTCTGCCATTTTTAGTAATTAAAAAGTCTTTCACTAGAATGGGTTTTCCTTAATAATCATTTTCTTTACACTGCTTTCTTTATTTGTAGAAATCTTATTTCAGAGAATAAATCCGTTGAACGGACCATATGACCTCACCATTTTTATATTTTCAACCGCACAGCAAGAATTGTTTTATCCTGCTTCGATAAACGTAAAGACATTAATCAATGGACAAAAAATTTTTAACAGCTTTCTATTAAGACAATATTATCTGAATTTATTTTATAATAATTAACTTTTTCCCGCGATAGAACAAATATACCCAACTATTCAGTGAAGCCTGTTTATTAAATATTGTCTGAGACTTTGATGATACTATCCAAATATTGCACTCCCACAATAGAAATATCTTGTATGAACATTGATGAAGAGAGTTGGAAATGATGTCATTAAATTCAGATAGATAGCCTATAACTTCAGTTCGAAACGAACCACGACGTCGAAGATTCTAACTTCTTCAGACGCACCAACACTGAAGTAGCAGACTTCCTCCAACAACCACACATAAATGATATCAGTCAGGTCAGCCCAGCGGAAGTCTGCGAATTCATCAAGAAAATTAAACCCAACAAGTCTCCTGGGATTGATCGCATTAGTAATCGCATGCTTAAATCTCTGCCGTACACTTACGTGATACTGATCACTTATTTGATTAATTTTCTAATCGATAAGTGTTATTTCCCACAGAGCTGGAAAACCGCCGTAGTCATTCCTATTCCAAAACCTGATAGTAATAGGGCCTACTCCCAAAATTACCGTCCAATCTCACTACTCAGTGGAGTGAGTAAAATATTCGATTCTTAAAAGCCTGGATCAGCACTGCACAGATCATAATATTCTCATCCCTGAGCAATTTGGGTTCAGAACCCACTCATCACTACTCACCAGCTCTTACGTGTTAACGAACTGATCCATGATGGCTTTATAAATCGTAAATCTACGGGAATATTATTTCAGGACGTAGCCAAAGCCTTTGATAAAATTTGGCATAATGGCTAATTACTCAAGCTTATGCAACTTGAATTTTCGCCCCAGTTTATCAAAATTATTCACTCGTATCTCACTTTGCGTAATTTCAGAGTGCGAGTGGGAGGGACCATTTCAAGCGATCATCCAATCAGGAGCGGGGTACCACAGGGCTCACTGCTCGGTCCCAGATTGTTTTTAATCTCTGTGAACGATATTCCTAAGCCAGAGTTCTGTAAACTGGCCATGTTCGCAGATGACACAGCGATTATTGCACAGCACAAAACACCAAACTCCGTCGTTGCTCTGCTTAATGACTATATTCCTCGCTTGGAAAGTTGGTTGATCACCTGGAAAATTAAAGTGAATCCTACCAAAAGTGCGTGCCTTCTGTTTACATAAAAGAACATTGGTTCTATTTTGAATGTCACCCTTTTTTTTACCAACCTGTCCCCCTGGGTTACTGAATATAAGTACCTGGGGTTAGTTTTTGACTCCAAATTAACCTTCAACACCCACTTTGCTAAAGTAGTTGCTAAAGCAACTGCTGCTAGCGTGAAGCTAAAGAGCCTAATTTCTCGAAACAGCAGGCTAGCGATCAGACACAAGGTTCTACTCTATAAGTCTATCCTTCGACCAATTCTCTTATATGGATGTCCTATTTGGGCATCCTCCTCCATCGCAATTCTTAAGAAGCTCCAAGTTTTTCAAAATAAAAGGTAGCTATGATAGTCAACGCCCCGTGGTTTGTTGGAAGGAAGCAACTCCACAGAGATCTGAATATCGAACCCATTATGGACTATATCTTCAAAATTTCTAAATCTTTTCATTCTAAATGCCCCGATACGTAACGAAGCGATCAGACAAATACCTGTATACCATCCAGGTGTGGCTAGCTCCAGGAAGAGATCCAGAGCTATCTATGATCAGCAACGGAATCTTTCCCGGCATTGAAAAGGCGTTGTGGATTTTATCCTACAACCGCCGATTCTACCGCTGTGGCTGTTGTCTAGTCACTCCGATCACTTCAAGCGAATCTGAGCTGCTACTTTTGACATTTAAATCTTAACTTATTTATTTGCTACGATGTGCAACTAATTTAGAGCATGGCTACCTGACTTTAAATTGCTAAATTTTAAATTTTTATCATTTTTAATTTCACTTTAAGTCTATTTTAATTAGTTCTAACTTATTACCAAATTGTTGTTTAATTCTTGCTCTCATAGCTTATTCTCATTGATGCATCATCATTTGAATAAAGATGTCGAGTGCCTGAACGCGAAGCGTTCATCTACTCAATGGTATGTGAAGGCAGTAGGAAAGAAAAGTCATGATAAATAGATAATAGTAATCGTATGATTTGAGAAAAAAAAAAAAGAAGAAAGTAAGAAAATGTAAATCCTCCTTGATGGAAACGTAACAAGAAATTTATGATCAGTAAATATGCGTTGAAGTAAAATATCTAAAAAACGATAAGTGAGCAGGAAATTATGGCGGTTTGAGGCTTCGATTCCATTTAGAAGTAGAGAAAGGATACTTGTATTTTCCATTCAATTGCGTAAATATAGTTTGTGCCTTGATGAGAGGATTTTCGTGAGTAGCAATGGTATTGAAGAAATTTCTAGAAAGGTTAGTGATATAGTTGTCAATAGAATCAATTTTTAAATCTTGATGAATTGTACAGTTGCGGACAAACCAGGGTGCACCAGTGATAATACGAAGAAGTTTGTTTTGAATAATTTGTACAGATTTCTTGTTAGATTGTGCAACTAGACCCCAGATTGGGGCAGCATAGGTAAGGATAGGCCTGAGAACTTGTTTGTAGAGAAGAAGTTTGTTTGACAAAGTTAATTTAGAAAATTTATTAATGAGTGGAAGAGTGAGATAAAATTTTTTCCAACATTTTCTTTGATTTTTTGAATATGTGCTCGAAACGTAAGTTTATTGTCTATAATTAAGCCGAGATATTTAATATTAGTCGCCCATTCAATTTGTTGATCAAAAAGGGAGAGATTAATATATGGTTGTCCTTTTTCGGAAAATGATAGCTTGAGATTTAGAGACATTAATTACGATGCGCCATTTAGTTAGCCAATCCTCTAGGATATTCAGAAAATTTTCAAGAGTATTGATGACATAAAGAATAGAAGCACCTTGGGCAAGAGCAGCAGAATCGTCAGCAAATAGGCAAGTGAAAATGTTAGTGCACTGAGGAAAGTCGTAGGTAAAGATATTGTAGAGAATAGGACTTAGCACGCTTCCTTGAGGTGTACCAACACAAATACGACCAATTTTGGAGAATTCATTATGAAGTCGAACTTGAAAGGTTCTATTTTTAAGATAATTTGTAATGATAAGTGTGATTCAAATTGGAAATTGAAGTTTGATAATTTTGTAGATCAGTCCATTGTGCCACAGTCGATCGAAAGCTGTTTTGACATCTAGAAAGACACCTCCTGTAAAAATTTATAGTTATATCCTTCAGTGATGATATTGGTGACACGTAGAAGTTGATGACAAGTTGAGTGATGTTGACGGAATCCAAATTGTTCTGCTGGAATTATGGAATTTTAATCGCAAAAAGAAGTAATATGTCTCACTAAGAGTTTTTCGTAAAGTTTTCCTACACAGCTAAGGAGACTGATGGGCCGATAATTTTGAGGAAATTTCCTATCTTGGCCAGGTTTAGGGAACATGATGATATTTGCTTTTTTTCCAGATAGGAGGGAAGTAGTGATATTTAGTACAGCTGTTGTAGATTTTTGCAAGATGAGTAGTGGCATTAAGGAGGAGACACATTAAGGCTTTATTTGGAATGTTGTCAGGTCCAGAAGATTTCCGAATGTTGAGATTCTTGATTAAGTTAACTATGTCAGATGGAGAAAAAAAAAAAATATTGTTATGATAATTTTGATGATCAGCTAGAAAGGAAGTTACTGCATCTTCAACATGCTCAATTTGAGAGTAATCGCAAGGTTCAGTGTTTTCTTGAAAGGAGAGTTCAAGGTTTTCAGCAAAAGAGTTCGCTTTATCAGAAGATGAGAATATAAGACCTGTAGATCCAACCAGTGGAGGAATTTTTGGGATATTTTTGGTAAAATGTTTGTTAATTTTGAAGAGAGAATTATCTTCTGGATTTAGGCCTAATAAAAATTCATTCCATCTGTCATTTTTTAATTTGTGAATCATTTGCTTTATTTCTTTTTGAAGCTTGTTGACGGATTGCTTGAACGGAGGAAACCTGGTATCTTGCCATAATTTACGAATTCTGTTTTTTTTCGCAATTTTAGAGGTGATTACAGTAGGAAGTTTTTGGTGTGGTGTACTGAGTTCTTTAGATTTGCTAGCAAGGTTGATAGCAGAAGTAACAGCATAGTTAAATTTATCAATTATTTTGTCAATATCTTGAATATTGAGATGACTGGATTACCAGGAATGCTTTGAGAGAGAATTTTAGTAAAAATATTCCAATTGGTAGTTGTGATTATGCTATTGAGGAAGGGCGTAAATGAATTATGAGAGACTTCAACTATCACAGGGTTATGATCACTGGAAAGATCGTTGATAGAAGAAGCAGGCCCGGCGTTTAAATTTTTAAGAAGTGCGATGTCAAGAGTACTATTGCAAGGATTGTGAAGGCAGAAATATGTGGGATCATTAGGAGCAATAACATTGAATGCATTAAGATTTGTCCAATCGAAGAGAATAGAACCATTTATGTTGCTGCGTCCATTATTCCATGCAGGATGCTTGAATTGAAGTCACCAAGTAGAAGTACTTGTTGATTGGAGTTCGCTATTGTATCAAGTTCTTGTGTGAGGAATCTACCAATTGGAGGGCGATAAATGCTAGCAACAGTAATTTTTAGGTTATTCTTGAGATTAATAACGATAGCAGAGTTTTCAAAGTTGGTTGTAGTAAAATGAATTTGATGATGATTAATATTTTTATGAATGCAGATAGCCATGCCTCCTCCTCTGTGGGTAAGACGATCGGAGCGATATATGATATGATTTGGAATTTTGTTAACAGCCAATGGCTGACCTCTGTTTTGTTTACAATTTACCCACTCTGTCTGTTTTCAGTAATCTAGTCCTTTAATTATAGTTCATTTTATTAGTCATAAATTTTCTTAATTCAATAGCTTTTCTATTATTGCTCTGGTATCATCCCTCTTTTAATAACACATCATATTACTTATTTTATAAGTATTTAAATAAAAAATGTATTTTTTCCTAGCTCAGGCTAGGTTTTTTCTCAAATGTAAACCTAACTGACTGATGGCGCCATCTGTTGGCGTATTAGTCAGACAAACCTTAAGACCTTTTTATATTGTATGTTTTTATTTTGCTTAATTGATTCATTATATGCATGTAAACATGCTAATTTCCTTTAATTTTATTTTATTTTCTTAAAATCTTTTGTTTTTAATTTTAACCTTTTATCTTTTTTTTTTGGGGGGCATCGTCAACGGACTCCTAATTGTAAAGATAGCTTTTGCTTTTTTCGATCTCTTGCTTTAATTGTTCTCAAGCAAGAGATGTTTTTCCTAAATTTCAATAGTTTTAATCTTTTATTTATTAATATTCTATAATTCAAGCAACTTCATTTAGTGCAGATTTTCTAACTAAATTAAGATGTGGAGGTATCGTGGTTCTTAAAACCACAAAGGAACTCCGTAACTGGTACGCCCGTTGCCCTTAAATTCAGATAAGTATAGAGAGGTCACAGTCACCTAAGCAATTTTTTGTAGAGACAAAAAAAATTATTATTGCTACAACTACTAATAATATAGAAATTATATAAATATAGCTCCTTTGATTGGAAATCAACTGTACTTTATACTAATATGATTAAGTTAATCAATCTACTATTGAAAAAAAAAACAAGTAGCATCAACAAAATGTCAACATCAAGCGACACATTCAAACCCAAACAGATGTCTTCTAAAAAAAAAATTTACTAGGCGAACCCATAAGATACTAATAATCGTTTTATAATTCAAGCAGGCATTTCCCCAAATGTTCAGTGTTTCCAAAATGTTCATGTAAACTTAGTCATGGAGTCATAGGTGGTCATCCCTCCTCTATTTAAAACTTAATAGCCTCAATACGGTGTATCTACTAGCTGGGAAAGCAACTGTGTTTAATGATTCTGTAACACATCTACATTTTTTCAATATTTGACAATCTTCAAATTCCTTTTACTCTATTTTGGAAAATACATTATTAGTTTTGTCTCTTTTGAACCATTGAAGAGCTGTGGAGGAGTTAGTTATTTAAGTTTCAAACTACTTCTTACGAATAAAAAAAAAAAAAATTGTGCCAATACTATATGTGAAATTGTAGTCTTGTTATGTAATGGGTTTCAGTAGAGCTATTCTAGATTTCGCGTCCAGTAGTTGTACAAGAGGTTCATTAGCTGATCAAAATTGGAATATAACTGCTACATATAAAGTGCCACTAGCATCACAACATGTATTATAACTTGAGCTAGAAATCAATTCTAATAAATACTCTTCGAGGAATTTTCACAAGATATAGCATTTTTATATGTTCTAGCCATTTGAGAAATTTCTTCATATTTAATACTTTGAATCCCAGCTTATTTTTGATTGACGTAATAATTTTTAGTACACTTCTTGTAATAATACAAGTAATAACACACTTGTAATAACTTTTAATAATAATATAAAAAAAAAAACTATTTTGTAATAATTTTAAGGACACAAAGAAATTGAAATTGAATAAGCAAATCCAGTTTGAACAAATATTATGTTGACAAGAATAAAATAACATATGTGGTAATTATTTCTGGAATTGTTCCCATTGAAGAGTTATCGCAAAAATAAATAAATAAAAAAAAACGCGCTTTCTGATTTAATTAAAAAAAAGGCCTAAAACTGGAGTAGCTTTGCAGTTTTCTAGCAAACTTACTTCACATGTAATTTTCCAATATCTAAGATCAAACTTGGTGGGTAACATCAGAATAGTTCGATCTTCAATAAATTGTTGAAATTCCTAATTAGAACCTATTGAAATGGCACAGTTGTCGACATAAAATGCATTTTTTGCCTTCATGACAGTATCCTGAATAGATTTAGATAAATACTGATCTAAATTATAGTAAATAGCAGCATTTAGTAAAAAGGAACTACATTTTAATTAAAAAACTACTCTAACATGTTGATAAACTTTATTTGTATATCGAGTTTCATTTTTTTATCACATAAATTTTAAATACATTCGATCTTTGGCGACAGATATCTGAATCAAAGCTTTTTGATGTTTGAAATTATACCGAGTTTGTTTTCTCGAAATTTCAAAAGTATTGATGATATCATCTCAATACATTTGGACCTTTCTTCATGTCATTTAATGATAAATTACTTCTTGATTTGCATGAACCATCTAAGACTGATCGAATTTGAGTAGTGGAATTTTTAATTGTCATTATTTTCCTTATTGAAGGCTGTTTCTCGTTGAGGAAGATAGTGACCAGAACATAAACACGATTCTTCTATATATCAGTTTTTCTGACGTTCTTTAAAGATAGATTCATAACATTCAAAGTTATTGTTTTTCACCAACTTAATATTAACAGAAATGATTCTCCGCTCAACGTTATCAGTTTTGTTAGATTATTCGTCTGCATTTCACATTCAGGAAAGTATAACCTCTTATCTTACATCACCATCAATTTTTACGTTTGACGGAAAAATAATCAACACTTCCCTTTTCTAACACTTTAAATTGTTGGTTGTCTAACGATCTGTTACTCCAAAAATTTCAAACTTTCAAAACTATGAAATATACTTTTGGCCAAAAGAAACGTCGAAAACTTTCTATAGAAATCACCTATTAGTTTTCCAATAATTAAGTGAATTCAACAGAAACTAGACCAGTTAAGGATAAATATTTCCTGTGAACAGATTTCCGGCCTAATTAGTTTCTGAAAAAAATTCTAAAGGCATCGATCTTTTATAGCAACATCAGTAAGTTGAATATAAGCTTTATCATTTGATGATAAATATCTATAGATATAAGTAAGTCCATTTAATTATAAGTATCCATAAATGTGTTTCCAATTATTAATTCCAGTTTTTTTTAACATTGACTTATTTGGAGAATCTAAACATTTTTGCAACAAAAGCAATGCTGATCTAAATGATAGTAAATGGCAGCATTTAGTAAAAGGAACTACGTTTTAGTTCAAAAACTACTATTGTTGTTCTTTGATTAAATAAGCCACGTCCTAAGAAAATTTTCATCATTATTTATTTTCCTATAAATCGTTGTTGCAGAGATTGAGACATTTATTTGCATCATTTGGAACGTTACTGTTGGTTAATAAAATGTGGTCTATTTATAATGATGTGATCACTTTCAGCTATTGTATGCATTTGACCAGTATGGAGGTTCATTCTAGTTGCAATTTATTTGGTTCTGTTTTTAAATTCCCTTTCAACATTTCCAATACCCCTTGCTGTGAGTGAGACATTATTGCCTAACACCAAGACCGCATTACAGTTGTGATGTCTTTCAATTAATGCAGGATGATGCTATTTTCTTCAGAAAGTGATGTATATTCAGTAGGTTTGACTTCGTAATTATTGACAATTCTGGATAACTATACATAATACAGAAGTTGAGCCTGCATTGTTTCAGCAATTTTATGTAGGACTAAAAACGTTTGATACAAATTTGACTGTCTCTTGATTGATTCATCTAGTTAGAGAGAATTTTTTTCTGTTTTAATAGATAAATAATTATTACAAACGCCTTTCCTACTTCTAGAGTAATAAAACAAATAAATAAACTTAAAATGTCTTTAAAAATCAAGTAAAGACACTGCTGTGTGTCGTTATGAATGGGAGAAAAGCAAAGATGCTCATTTGGTTGTTTTTTCTGTCTTATAAACGTCACACTGAAGAAAGAGTATTTTATTATTTTCACTTTTTTTTTTTTTTTTTTTTATGGAACATTCTCGTTCGCGACTCTAAGAACATGGCATGCCTCCAGGCAATTATCCAAATTGGTAAATAGCCAATAGATAAAAGTATTTCTTAATAAAATTATTGATAAATCAAGAGATATGTGACTCATACATTGAAAAAAAAAAAAAACTAATAGACTAACACATAAAAAAATATTACATAGGTTGTTTGATATATATATATATATTACCGTAGTTGTATTAATAGCTAATCTATGATCTTGTGCACTAGTTAAATTAAGAATTCAAATAACTTTTTCTTAAATTTTTATATTGTGACTTACACGTATAACTTCAGGCCAGATAAATGCAAATGATGACATTGCGTAATTTTATGATTGTACACGCATAATAATATAGATAATCTTTCTTTAAAATCAATTCTGAACTGAAAAATAATGAAATACTAATTAATTAATATTAATAATAATTCAAAATTATGCTTTTATTTTATTTAGTGCAAATAAATACATGTATAATTTTGAATCAATCAGAGTAATTAGGCGCCTGATAGCCTAGTGACTAGCGCTCTAGTACTCGGTGCTACTGCGGGTTCAAGTCTCGGCGGGACCATGGATGTTTGTAGTAGTTCGGAATTCATTTTAAACCGGTCTATTATAGCTGTTGAGCTTTGGGCGTATGGTTGACAACCTAGCTTGTAAAAAAAGAAAATGTTTATCGTCTCGTAATCTGCCAGCAGGCATACAGCCTTGGAACACAATAGGGCTGTTGTGCGAATGATGGTGATGATGAAGAAGAGTAAATTAACAACCTTTACGAAAGTTTCAATCGTGCCCTTTCGCTGATATGATTTTCCATCATTTTTAAATAGGATTATGCTTGTGTTAGTAGCTATGGTTTTTATTAAATAAATTTAAAAACAGACCCATGAAATAGTTCTTATGGACACAAGGTACTCCGAGGATTAAAAAGCACTCTTCTGGTAATTAAAAAGAATTTTTTTTGACTTGATTATGAAGGTTTTGTCTACAATATAAAATTCATTTTTACTGAATGCTCTTGAAATACTAACCTCTATGAAAGTCTTACAAAATACTTGCTATTTCACATTGAATTCGAGTCCTGATTTAAAATAAATCTTTTAACTTCTAAAAAAATTTCTGTGTCAAATAAAATGATTTTTTTTTATATATATGAACATGAAAACTTTATTCTAACTGATTTTTGCTAGAAGCAGCATTTTTCAAACTCTAGTGCGAATATCATAAAAAAAAAAAACCTCTTAACAGCTATCGGCTAGCCATTTGAAATAAATAAACTTGCATTTCGTAAACTGTGTTAATGAGATATTTTCCTTGAATGAAAACATGCTTATTGTTGTGTAACTATAGGTCAAATATTAAGTTTTGAATTAAATAATAATGTCTGTTTTAAGGCAAAGTATCAAATGTTATTTTACAAGAAAAATATCTCATTATTCATTAGATTTACATCATTATAACTATAGTCAACAACGACTATGGAGGTTGGTATTCCATTACCGTATTCAATGTTAGCAAATTTATACAATTTTTGGTATCTTTATTTGTTATGCGAAGTATTTACGAATTTCAGACTTTTAAAATCCCTTACTGCTTACTTCTTTTTAAATCGAATTATTATTTTTTTTATATTCTTATACGACATATATGCAGACATAATAGAACAAACCGGTTAGATGTATAGAAGGGTTAACTGATGAGATAAATTAATATACAAATTAGAGGTAAAAAAAATAAATAAAATGCGTTACATTTTGAGAGGTAAATGAAAACATTTTGGCAGTTTTATTCCTAATTAATTAGCTGTATACACACATATATAAGTTTTAGGTATTAATTGTAAATTGCATAAAATTTCCCAATTTTCTAAATGAGTTAGCTGTACAAGATCTGTTGATTCTATAAAATACATTCTTACAAATACTGCAAACTTTTACACTTATATGAACCAGTGATGAATTATTTTTGAATTTAGTTCTGAATATTAAATATTTTAAATGCTATTTTGATTAGCTATTGGAGATTTTTAGAGTTTTTTGAATTATTACAAACCGTCTATGAGAAGTAAAAAAAAAAAAAAAAAAAATACATTTTAATAATTTCAGAAACTAATAACTTTAGTTTTAGATGGATTAATTATAAGATTTAACTAGATTATTATGTAAGAAGGTGAATAATTAGATAGAAAAAAATTATATGCATAGTATTTACTTTATGCGATAGTGTTTAATCATGTTAAGATATAATGGATTAACTCATGCAACTTGTAAAACTTAATTCATGTCATTTGAGTCATATCAACAATCAGCCATGAGCAAAGTATAAAAGCAATAGCTGAGTGGTCAAAATATATATGCATTACTTAATGTTAATACTTGTATAGTACTTGAACAAGGATTTCTCCTAAGCCCTAAAACTGTTGAAAACAAATGTTCATGTTATCTGTTTTGTTTGCACTAATAGACCGATTTTTAGATTTTTTTTTTTTTTTTTTTTTTTAAGATTTTTTTCCCATATAATGTATATTCATAAATTATAAGTTACCCTTGAAAGTTTATTTAATAAAAAAGCATATATTTCTCAATCTTATATTGAACAATGTTCCTTTAATACATATAACAGATTTAGAGGTTAAATATTATTAATCCAAGTATCTTTCACTACACAGGAAAAAACATTCAAAAATTACTAAAGATTGACCTTTCACCCCCAAATTGCAATTTCTTAAATTCAATTTCAATTTCTGTAATATATATATATATATATACATAGGACTCTTTAAAATTTGTAAAAGACATTGTTGACAGTTATAAGAGTTTAATAATTCTTGCTAAAAATGATTGAAAAAAAAAAAAGAAATTTAATTAAAGAGGTCAAAAATGAATAGGATAATTTTAGAATAAAAAATTTTACAGCTCTTTATCGAAAAATGTTCTTGCTGAAATGAATTTTCTTTACACTGTATATAAATTTTTAATTTAATTCTAAAATTATTTCATTCAATATTTAATTAAATATAGGAAGCTGAATTGATAAACTATTATTGTATACTATGTGGTACTCATAACTATTTGGTAATCCAAAAATGTATTTTTTATTAATTTGTTGATATTTTGAAAAGTCAGTCTGTAAATCTTTATTTTCAGTGGACTGAAGAAAAATTGATCTCTTTTTTATAATTTTGTTGTTATAAATCTATGTTTATTTGTTTAGGTATTGTAGTACAGCTGCAATTTCTCATCCAACATCTGACGATAGTGTAAAGGTTTATTCCTCAAAAATCACAAGTATAGTTGAAGACATAGCAAAATTAACATTAATTGAAGTAGCTGATTTGAATGAATGCTTAAAAGTAAGATATTTTTATTAGCTATATTAAGATTTCTTTATTAGTTTGCAAATAAACTAGAATTATGGCTATTTAATTTTAAGTAAATTTTATTTATGATAGTTTCTTTGAATCTTGCATAAAACTATTTAATTGCATTATTACTTTCAAGTTGTAAAAATATTGATATTTCAGTAAAAAATTGATAATCAATGTTTAAAAAATACAGGATGTTAAGGATGTCTATATTGAAACAACTTCAAATGATAAGGTTTAAAAATGCCATGCACTTAAAGAATACGGTACTTACGTATTAACGCCACCACAGCAGAAGTTGCTTTTAACGCGCAATGCGCAAAAAATAAAGACTGTTTTGAATCTAAAACTCTATATTGGCCCATTTTCCACCGAAATCTGATTGACTACTTTGTTTTTAAATAAAGTGTTTTATATATTTTATGATTTGTCACAAAAATTTTAAATGTGGATTGGCGCCATTTAAAACCGAAAATCTGTAGCTTAGGTGGCAAGTACCAAGAATACTCTGAATTTTTTTATCCAAGGTTTCTGTCAAGATTTATACACTGTCAAGATGTTAATCTGTACAGTTACAAATTACATTGCATAAATATTCTTTAAGAGCAAATCTAGCTTTGACATTTGCAGAAAAGTTACAAAACATAACTGGCATGTTTAGTCAATAGATATCCTACACGTTTTTTAAAAGACACATCAAAAATTAATGTGTGGATACAAATGCACATAGATTGAATTATTCTGCTAATTTTTTTTTTCTGCAAAAACCGCCAGTGTAAAGATACTTTTTACCTTAGAATGACGGAAAACTTTGTTTCATAGATTCCTTCAATTTCATCTTGTAAGAAGATGAGACTTCATCATATTTGAACATTGGATCTTAAAAAGCTTACTTTCTGATCGCTCAAATTTTCGGACATGCACTGTTGTACTTTGTTGTTTTATTTTTAATTGTATCATTCAAGTTAACAATGTCTATGATTTGAAACAACAAACCTTTGTAATAGCTGATTTAATAGCCTTTAATATTATAAAACACTTGGCAAGAGATTTGTTACTATCTTGACATCAACAGAGCCATCAATGGTGCTTATATTGAATTTCATTAACCAGCAAAAAAGTGTGCAGAAGTTGTCCACTTAAATTCAACTGACTATGCACAATTCTCTCATAAATAATTACTTTTGGATACCTTTAACTTGTGGACACCTTATATTAAAAGCAAATTTTATTTTCATTTAATACAAAAACTGATAGTTCTTGTATTAAATAAAGAAATGATTAATTATAATTAATTAAAATGTATAAATTAATTAGACTTAATAATTTTTTTATTTTTTACGGTAAGAAAAAAAAAGAATTCATGCTGTTGTAAATTTTAAATATTGACTCTCTTTTACAGAAAAACTAAATATTAAGGATGCTCCTATGATGATGGGAGTTGCTCCTGTTGCAGCCCAAGCAGCAGTTGAAGTGAGTTGTTCTTAAATATGAAAATATATGTGTTTTTCTTATTATTATTTGATAAATGTCTTTTTGTTTTAAATTTAAATTTTCTATGTATATCTTAAGATACTATGTATTAGAGCATATACATAATTAAAAATTTAAGGTGTATATTTATTATGTGTTCTGCCAGCTTATTGACCATATATTGTCTGTCAAATTTAGTTTTCTAATTTCTCTCTGTTTCTAACTATATTTAAATTAATCTTTTGCCTATAATTTTACTCAAATTTTTAAAAAAGTTTTTTTTTTATCTATAGTACATGATACGCCATCTATTGTGAACAGTCTTCTAATGGCTTTGACAACTCTATGTGGATTAGGTTTTCTTTAAAAGGCATATTGTTAAAATTTCAGGATCAATAACAAGATCTTTGGCATCAGCACTATTCTATACAGCAATAAAATTTCATGAAGTTTTGATGTTTGTTAAATATAATTGTAAATATATCAGGAATATTTATTTCAATATATCTTTAACAATTATTTTGTAAATAGGCACTATTTCTAGACCATTTTGTTGCCATGTCATTTGTGATTTTTTAAAAAAATATTTGATTAGAAATAAAAGTTGGTTGCTCCATTGACATATTGGTTGCACATTGAGATATTTTTACACAGTTTAAATTATTTTTAAAAATTTTTTGAATATTTATAAAAATATTGCATAACCAGTGGTGCAATTTTTAATGTTCTTTTAATTTTGAAAAGAAATTTAATATTAAAAATTATAGTTTTGGTATAAGTGTTTCAATGTGCCTCTCTTTTCTCTAGAAATAAAAATATAATCTATACCAATATGTATTTTTAAAAAAGCAACTATCATCAGTTACTAAATATTTTCTTAATTGAATTACTTCTTTTCATATATAAGTTTCTAAAATAATTTTAAATGTTTATTAAATTAAAAAAAATTTATATTTTTCTTCCTTTGATCATTTTGTTTTTCTGAGACTCGTACCTTCATCGATTCTAAGGATTTTTAGTGTCTCTTTTTAAAAAAGTTTTATTTCAATTACTGCAAACTTTTTATCTTGATATGCTTGAATGTTATTAATAATATTTTGAGTTTGGGAAGACAGAAATTATGGAATATTTATCTACCCCCTTTTATTACTTTGGTAAGATAATCAAATCTATCATTTTACCATCACTGTTTTATTACTAAATTATGTGCTATCAATGCATTGAATATGTTTTTAAAAAATTTTCAGTGTTTTCTTTTTTAATTTATAAAGATTTTCATACAATCATTTACATGTAAATTTAGTAAGAATATCTTTTTTTTTTTTAGTATTTATCTATAAATTATGATATAAACTTTATAAAAGAAATGAGTATTTTCTGAAAATTTATTTAAGATTATAATTAAATTCTATTTTAAATTGATAATGTATAGATTTTTCTCCGTGTTTTTGATCATTTAACTGCGATGAATGGATTAATTTAAATTTTTATTTTTAGGAGGATAATGAACCAGAGGTTACAAAAAGCTCATTTACTGTTAAATTAACTGAATTTGATGCTTCCAAAAAAATTGCGCTCATTAAAGAAATCAAAAACTTCATGGAAGGGATGAATTTAGTTCAGGTATGTTAGGTTTTTTTTTATTACTAATTAAATGTAAAATATAATTGATTATTTTTCATGTTTGTTGTATACATCACAAATTTTTAACAATTTTAATCATCTTTAGTATTTTAATCATAGTTCAACTTAATAAGAATTTATTCAATTCTAAATAAATATATGTGTGTATATATATATAATATATTAAATTCACAAATTAAAGTTATTTTTATAAATTAAAGGAAAATTTTTAAGTATTACTAAAACCTCATCGTTGTTTATTAATGTCAATTTAAAATAAAATAGAACATTTAAAGTATCAATTTTAATAACATATTATTTATATTAGTTGATGTATTGTAAAATATCTGAACATATTGCTGAAACTTCACAAGTAAAATTAAACTATTTCAGAAAGTATCTGTAAAAACATTTTTAACATTTTTAAATGTTGTTATTTTTCATTTCAATATTTTTTTTGTAATATATATTTGTAATTTTAATGTATTATGCTAGTGTTTTGTGATAAATTTAACATTTTATTTATAGCACTGCTATATATTTTAAGAAAAATAATTGTTTTTTAATTTACATATATTTATATTTAAAAAAAAAAAATAACATGAAGTTATTTTAATATTATATATTTGTAAAATTTCTTCTTATTCTTATCTTTCTTTCTAATTGTAAAAATTCTTGAGTATCTTGTTTTGCTCTTATAACAATGTATGTTAGGTTTTTGTAAAGGTTACAAGTTAGTTTGATAATGAAATATAAAATAATTTTTAAATTAAAAATCAATTTAAATTTATTTAAATATTCAAAATATTCTTTCTCTCTCTCTCTCTCTCTCTCTCACACACACACATACATATTTGGCTATTAATTTTTTATAAACGAATTTTTATTTTGATCATTGAATATTATAGTATACATACATTTTTAAATTAAAATAAATTTTGATTTAAGTTTAGAATTTTAATTTATTTACTAATTATTTTATTTTCCTACTTTATGTGTTTATTAATTTAAATTGTTGATAAATAAACAGAAAAATGTTGAGAATGTATTACTGATGATATTACTAAGCATTTTTAATTTGATTCTAATAATTCTTATAATTTAATTTTCTTTGTTCCAGGCCAAAAAATTTGTTGAAAGTGCACCTCAAATAGTAAGAGCAGATATTGCTCAAGATGAAGCCGAAAATATAAAGAAAGCCTTAGAAGCCGCTGGTGCTAAATGCGAGATTTCATAAATGACATTTTACAATTGCAATCAACAAAATGTTGCAGATATTTGTTTAATAATTTTAACTTTGCTGTTATAAAAATGTGCATTATAAAATGCCTGAAATATTTTTAAAAATAAATTAACAGATACAAAACTTTTTTTTTTTTTCCACAAAGCATATTTTATGACCCTTTCTTGTAAACTTTAGATTAATAGACATTTAAAAATAATAAAGTTAGCAGACATGTAGTTTCAGAATTGATTTTCAACCTACATTCAGTTACCTCATTGAGAGCTGCATTTTGTATAGATATGGTATCTTGTAAATTATTTCATAAACACTCATGTATGTTTCATTTTGAATATTTGATAGCAAATGTATGATCATCAATTTCTGTTGCGTATGGGAAAAAAAAATGTTTAATTAATATTTATCAATAAACAAATTGCACCAAATTGTTACAACTTTTATATTTAAAAAATGCATTTAAAATTCAATTAAGGTTTTAAAATTAAACTGTCTTTTGGATGTTTATTTAATATATTTTTTTTAGATGAAATCAGTGCATTTCAAAGAAATAGAATTTTTTTTTTATAATTTTTAAAATTAAAATTTAATTAGTTAGTTTTAGTTGTGTTTGAAAAGTTTAGTTGAATAAGATAGTGCAATTTGATGCATCTACATATAATGACCATGCATTTAGTAATGTTACTTTTCTTTTTACAAATAAATACTTTAAAAAAACCAAATTTACTGCTCTTTTATTGAATCCCTAAACATTATTATATTATAGTTTCAGAGGTATTTTCATCGTAAGGTTAAATTTATTTGAGAGTAAAATTTAAGTCATTATTATATCTCTAAATTCCAGCAATGTATTTCTCTTTTATTATTAAAATTGTATTTGTAAATACAGTTGATCTTATTCGAATTTATTTTAATCTTCTGTTTGATTGAACTAAGAATATGTTATCCATTGTAAGTGAAATTAACTCTCCAGGTCTGGTTAATTTCAACATTTTCATAGTTGTATAATTAATGCAGTGATCAACTAAAAATTAGATTCATAGCATTAGTAATATAACTCTTGTATTTCATGGGTCATGATTATCATGAAAATGTTTAAGCAGCAGGAAAATATTAAGAAAAAAAATAATATGTTTGAAGGTTTGGATATTTACATTTCTTCAATTTTTAAATTGGGATATTTTATTAGAAGATCAGTAACTAAAGAAGTAGAACAATGTTTAATGCCTTAATACTTCCCTTCACCCACCTGGAATTTTTTTTTTTTTTGAAGTCGAGTTAAATGCATCACAACAGGAGAAGTTGGTCTTTTTTAGTGATGGGCTGTATAATTTTGACAATTTATTAAGCTATAATTCATATTAATTACCTAATCTTTCAGTTATATGATTTATGAAGTTAATTCCAACCTATTGTGATAAATTCAATATCTTTTCAAAATTTGTTACTTGTGAATGTTAAATGTGCAGTTAATGGGCAATGAATGTAGTAGCAATTTTCTAAATCACCAAATGCCAGTGCAGCAAATCCGCAATTCAATAAGACAATTTGAAACATATAATATTTGTCCAACCTCCATATTCATCCATCATTAGGAAACAAATTTATCAATTTGTCTAAAACAATTCTGCCATTGTTTTTCTCCCTTGTTTATGTATAGTTATTTTTATGCTCTGGCATTGAATTTAATGGTATTGTGTTTAAATATTGCAAAAATGTTTTTTGTAGCAAAATATATATAGGAGTTAAAAATCAATTTGCATGTATCGCTACATTCAATGTGTAAGTACTTCATATGATTTTAAACAGGTGAATTTCTAAATGCATAATATTGTATGTACATACTTGCATTTATTTTAGAAACATACATTTAACTATTCATATAAAATCAATAACTTGAATATATTTTTTCAACTTTATTCATCAATTTTAGGTACGGATACATTGAATTCAAATTTAAGTTGGGTAAATCTTAAATTATCTTTAATATATTTTGAAATCTTTTTCCACTCATCCTATTCTTGTTTTCAATCTTCAAATCAACCAAATGTAATGGGATTACTTGATAAATTTGAACACACACACAAAAAAAATTATTAAATATAAGGCACATGTTAGAATGAAGGAATTCTAATACATATAATCTTATATTCCTAGTCATGTTTAAAATTACTATCTGGCTAAAATATAACCTTTTCTGTTCTCTCATTTATTGATACTTCTATAAAATTTTAACTTAAGATATCTATCTTTACAAATTTATTTTGATATTAGCAATAAATTCAAATGTACCTGTGTCAGTTATTTAATGCACATTCAAGATTATTATAAAAAGAAAAAAATTTATGAAATTTTGATTTTCATCACACTATTTTTTTTAAATTTTATTTAAAATGGGTGTAATTTTTATTTACTAACTGTTGCAGTTAGTTTGTTGGAAATAGTTATTTTTAGCAACAAAAATATTATGCCTATTATTCAAACATTTTGCTAGATCAAGTCTTTTATAATTGCATCATGGTGGGTGTCTTTCTTTTTTTTTATCTGTTATTATTTTTAGACAACTGTGTAAATTATTTTGAAAAACATTTAACTTTGAAGAGAATAGTCTTTTCTTTATAATTTTTCTGATTTTATTAATTCTTTTATTACTTTATATTTTTAACTTAATTTTATGTAGTTACATATCAAAGATACATTTGAAGTATTGCGCAGTTGCTGTCTTGTAGAGTTTATCTGTAAAATGAAGGAATTTCGGACAATGTGCACTTTTGTGTTTCATGCAAAAATTTGCAAATGAATTTTAAGACGAAGAGCCTAAAAGTTATTTATTATTTATTTATCTATTACTGCAGATTAATAACTACAATGGAAGGAGAATGAATATACTAAAAGAAGGCCATTTTTTGGTAAAAGATCTTTCAGTGGTTGATTAAAGTATTACAAATTTAGTTTTGTATGTTTTCACTATGACAGCAATGTGAGAGAATGTTCAAATATGAAAGCAAAGCCATTCTATTTGGATAAAAACATTGGAAAATGTTTGAATTACTGCACAAATTGGGATGAAGGACAAATCAGTGCAAGGGAAAGCAGAATAATGAGCAGTTCTATGGAAAAGATACTTTAGAGGTTTTTAATGGTTTTTGTGAGGCAACTGTTAATTAAATCTAATTACTTAATTAGATTTAATTAACAGTCAGATAAAAATTAATGCTCTAAAGTAGAAGTCCAGAAAAATCTTTTAAAAAAAATTTACTTGCTGGAAGATGTGACTTTATTGCTGTTGTATTTTAAATCGTTAGATGTCTTTAATTCAAAAAAATAATTTTTTTAAAATTTTAGATACCAAAATTCTTTTAACATGGAAATTGTAAAATTCTTCGCTTGGAAATTGTATATTAGCTTTAATATATCATTGACGATGCCAGAAATTTATAAATGGCAAGTGGATGGATTTTTAAGTATGGAAATATTAAATCATTTTTCAATTCCTTCTATTAGCCCACACTCTCCGTATATATATCTTGTTCAAATTTTCAATCATTAACAAAATACTTTTTATTCATCCACTAAAGTTCAAATATATATTTTTGAACTTGTAGTGGATGACACTGGATTTTAATACAGTTTTTTCAAATATTAGTTCATTAATTAAATTGAATTAGTTTTAAATTTTTTTAGATTTAAGTTGCATATATCTACCAATAGATGGCGCCAGATATATTTAAAAAAATGAATGAAAATTATATATAAAGGACTTTCTGCAATATAGTGAAAAAAAGTAGGAATTGACTTTAAAAATTTTTTTTTATATATTAATTGTTTTGTATATGATTGGAAATTGTTCATTTGAGAATCGTAGATATCTTGTTTTTGAATTTAATTTTATCTATAACATTAAAGTGCACTATAAAATGAGTACATTCATTTTCATGCCAAGTTGATTTAAAAGACTAAGAAAAGGGATAAATTTTGACTTCATGTTAGTGTTATTTGCAGTTCTTGATGAAGGGGGAGTAGACGACATTGTTTGCACATATGCTAACTATAATAATAGGTAAATTTAAGAAGCATTGCTAAAGAAATGTTTACAATTTCAGTAGAAGTGAACATTATAGTTGTTTAAAATTCTTTCAAAATTAGTGCAAATTTTTAATTTAAAGTGTAAGAATATTGAAAAAATAAAAAATATTTTTAAAGCTTTCAAGAGAGAATACAACATTGTTATTTTTATATTTCGATATTGTATAAACATTTCAAAATTAAGTTAGGCAATAAGAAGACATTTAGGATATATATTTATATATTAGGTGTTCCATGCATGAAATTTTTTACCAGTAGATAATTGTCTTTGATATAATTTAATTTAGTTTTGTGTGTGTGTGTGTGTGTGAAAATGTTAATAAAGTCAGATATGTTTTCTTAATTTTAATTTTCTGTTTTTTAATCGATTTCTTAATTTATTTGGTTAATTTTTACTATTTTTACAGTTCTTTTAATTAATGAAAAATGTCTGAACATTTAAAAGAAAAATCTGAATGGGTAAGCGAAAAATTTGGAAATGTTTCATAAATAAATTCATATTTCATTTAATTATCAGTTGAAATTAAGAAATCTCTCAGTAGAATTTTTCTAATATTGAAAAGAAGTAGTTTATATTTCTGCTCATAGATGGCGTTACACACACTCAAACAACTCGTTATAAGGCTTCATTTATTTACATCCATATAAATAGGGCAAACTTATCACAACACTAATTAAGGATAGTATAATGTAATATTTATAAAAAGATAACGAATTCTTTTTAGAAACTTCACAAGAATTATCCTCTTTGAATTTTTTTCAATGCAATAAATAAAATATTTTTTAAATTTAGAATTGTCTTTCAAGATGATATTACTGGTGATTAGTACCGCTCGTTCAAATTCCATTACAATTACAAAATTTAAAAAAAAAAAAAAAAAAAGTTTTTTTTTTTTTTTTAATTTAAAATCACACTCATCTTAAAATCTCTAAAAGTATTAATGAGAAAATTTAATATATTGAAGGCAAGACTAATAAAAATTTAATTATTATCTACACTAGTCTTTTCAATTTTGGAATCGTATAAAGTTCACTTTTGATGATATTGTCAGATACGTCCTTTTTCTACGAATAAAATTCAGTTGGAAAAATCAAAGATCAAAAAAAGAGATTACATTCCCACATACATTAAAAAGCCATTGAATAATATTTTACTTAAGATCAACAAAGTCATTTTTTTCTTAATGCTGACATAAAAAAATCATTAACATGAACATTTTTTAGGAAGAATGGTATCTTGGAAAAGTAAAATTTCGTCTTAATTTCTTTTTCTATACAATTTTCAATAGCAGTGGAAAAGTAAAAAACTTAATTATGACCATTTTTTTAATGATAAATTGATATTTAATTGGAAGAGTGTTTTGATATAAGGTTAATTTGGCGTGAACTATGCGAATATATTGCTGGTTCCCAAAACGGGTGAGTCCATTAAGTCAGAGATCTCCAAACTGTGTGTATTAAAAAATTAAGCTATTTATTATTCAAATCCTTCTGTTAGCTCCCACTCTCCCTATCTATATATTGTTCAGATTTTCAATCGTTCATAAAATACTTTTTATTCATCTACTCAAGTTCAAATACATTTTTTTGAACTTGTAGTGGATGGCACTTGGTGTTAATACAGTTTTTTTTAAATATTTATTCAGTAATTAAATTTAATTAATTAATTTTAGTTTTTTTTTTAGATTTAAGTTGCATATATCTACCAATAGATGGCACCAGATAAACTTAAAAAAAATGAATGAAAATTATTTATAAAGGACTTTCTGCGACATAGTGAACAAAAAGTAGGAATTGACTTAAAATTTTTTTTTTTAAATATTACTTGTTTATTTTAAGACAATATACATTCATTTAAAATAAATTACATATTTATATTTTTAATTAGAATTTAATGTAAGCAATGTGATTGCATTTCTTTAACTCGGGCGGCCTGATGGCCAATTGGCTAAGGTTCTGGCCTTTGGTACCACAGCCGTCAGGTTCGAATTCTGGCAGAAGTATTAATGTTTGTTAGCGGCTCGGAATCTGCGACCTGAATGTCCGAGTGGCTAGCACTCGGTACCACAGGTTTCGGGTTCGAATTCCGGCGATGCCATGAATGTTTGTAGTGGTTCGGAATCCACTTTCCCGGTCTCATATGACTGTAAGAGCGTCACAGAGCCCAATCAGATTTCTCACCCACATCATTCCCAAACCGTAAAGGGGCAACTCAGTGATGTAGTGCGGTTTAGTGGAAGTTATAAGTAGTGATGCGAAATCCACGTTAAACAGTAGATCCCAGCCTAATTAGCCTAAAAGTATACAAAAAAGATGGCCGTACAACAACAAACCAAAATAAAAAATCAACAATATCGGAAAAATCTAGTTGGATGCCAAATGCAATTCGAAAATAAATCAAATTTATTTCTATACCTGGTTTTAATTGTTGTCATTGCAGAAAATACTATTACCCATGTATGTAGAACCAACTGTCAAAATTGCATTTGTTGCTGTACTTACTAAAGCTGGATATTCGGTTTTCAATCCCAACTATTCCATTATGAAGGGATTTTTTTTCTTCAAATTCGGATTATATTGTTGTTCTTTCTTCTATGTCAATTAACTTTTTTTGAGCTTCAATGAAAAGATGGGCTGTTTTTACGTTTTCACCAAACATATATTTTACTTTTCAGTAAAATCGTGTTACACGATCATATACTTGAAAATGATAGTGAGCTTTCGTCTTTGGTGTACGCCCCAAATAACATTTTGTTTATCCCACTTTGGAGACCACTGACAAAAGTGGCAGTGGAACAATCATAAAGGGTAATAGTTGCCCCTGGTGCATTTGGGAGGGAGGCTTGATAAAAATAAGGGAGTGGAAACATAAAGTAGGAAGATAGGAAAATTTAGAAAAACTATTCGTCGACGATTCCAATCATTCTGGCTGCAAAAGCAAATATCTACAGTTAATCCCTGGATAATGGGCTACAGTCAGGGCCGTATTTGGACGAAAAGAGGCCCTAGGCTATTCCACTTCCGAGGCCCTTCCACCTCCCTGTTTTTTAGAATAGTGTAATTTTAATTTTGCTAACAATTTGAATGTAGGTCCCTCTTGATCTTGAGGCCCTAGGCTGAAGCCCAGTTAAACTGTAGGAAAATCCGGCCCCGGCTACAGTACAAATTTTTAGTTGCATTTATACTTCATAATTACTAGAAAGATGCTTTAGAGATATCACACATCTGTTGTTGCAAAAGAAAAAAAAAAAAAGACTGAAGTGTTTTACGTGCAACATATTTGTTTATTATAGTTCAAGAGTTAAGTCAAAATATAGATGCATACAAATTTTGTTCTACTTTCTGTTTGTTCGTTTGTACATAAAGTCACATCCAAACTTCAGATATAATGGTAAACATTCATCTATCTATTGCCATACGTTGTATTTTTAGGAAGGAAAGGAAAAAGGATTCAGAAAATTATTATTCAAACGATACGAAGTTTTCGATTTCAGTTGTTTGATCAATCGATTTTTCAGCTCCGAACTCCATACCCAACGACTTCCAGATTTTCTTTCGCCTTAAAACGAGGATTGCTTCCCAGCTGACACTGAAATCCCCAGCATAAAATTAGTTTAACACCCAGACAGCTAAATCTTATGCGCTGGGTTAAAAATAAGTTATCCCTTGAGAAGTTATTACTTGGTATTGGAAGTTGGTATTCTTTGGTAGACCCGCAATTTTTTTCTTTGTATCAAAAATACTTACAGGTGAATAGTGACTACGAGGCAAAAAAAATTATTTTTGTATGTACGTATATGGACCCTTTTATTATAACTTTATTTTTAATCTTTTGTTTATTTCAATTCCTTCTATTAGCTCACACTCTCCCTGTATATAGCTTGTTCAAATTTTCAATCGTTCATAAAATACTTTTTATTCATCCACTCAAGTTCAAATAATTTTTTTTTTGAACTTGCAGTGGATGACACTGGATGTTAATACAGTTTTTTTCAAATATTAATTCAGTAATTAGATTTAATTAATTAATTTTAGTTTTTTTTAAATTTAAGTTGCATATATCTACCCATAGATGGCACCAGATAAACTTAAAAAAATGAATGAAAAATTATTTATAAAGGACTTTCTGCAATATAGTAAAAAAAAAAAGTAGGAATTGGCTTTAAAATTTTTGTATTTTTGTATTACTTGTTTTTATAATCAACCAGCAAACAAAAAGGTTTGAATATCGCTTCGTATTTTATAACCCCTGAAATAATTAAGTTTATTAGTTACGCTTGAAGAGGGTGAAGTGGTTTGCACGCTTGGCTTCTGAACTGAGGATTCACAGTTAAAAGCCCAACTAATGACCCGAACCGTAAGGTTTTCCTATTTTTAACTAGGATGAGTAAGGAAATCAGTATGTTTTCACATTGGTTGGCTTTGAAGCTAATAGTAATAGATCAAACTGAACTACGTATATATTGAGGTTGTTTACTATATGAAAGGAAATTTAAATACGATGAGAAGCTTGTTGTCACTTGTTTCCTAAGTTGGCTATAACTCCCCTGGGTAGCAGTGGAAGGATCAAAGGGTTGGGATGATAGGAGCTTCAAGTTCATTGGAAGGGCTTTTAAAAATATTAAGGGTGAGGGGGTTGCGGGGAAGACAGCTATCAACAATTCAAGCTGCAAAAGCAGATACTTGCAGTTAATACTGGTATTATGGGCAATACTACAAAATTTTTTAATTGAATTTTCATCTTCACTTTTTTATCACACATTAGTTAACAAATAAAAACATTACTGTCAATAGTGATTCGCTAATTTATGAATATCACTGAAAAAAATAGAGCCGATAATTCTTTGATAGCACCATTTCAATTAGCAACGTGACGTCAATTTTGACGAATCAGATTAGTAATCCAAAATGATTGACAGTAGAATCAATGAATCACCACTGATAATCATTGTCGATAGCTAATCTGATTCGTCAAAGCTGACGTCGCGTCACCAATGGTAAATGCACCTTCAGGATTATTTTTTTATATTTTCAAATTGTTCTTCGTTATTTTAATTTACTGTATGTAATATGAATGGTAAATTAACTAATTCCCTGACACTACAGTCTATGGTGGGCCAAGGTTGTATGCTTACTGTCAGATTTCGAGATGGTTTCTTCGTACAGGGTAGGGTGGTTGTCAGCCAACGCTCTAAAATCATATTAGATGGGGTCCTAAGGTCTAAATGGATTCCGAACCATTACAAACATCCAGGGCTCACCGCCAGTACTCGAACCCGAAACCTATGGCAACCAACGGCAGAATAGGAATGCTACTTGTATTAACTTTAATAAATAATTTATAATCTCAAGATTCACGGTGTCTTGTTTACAATTTCTTAATAACTATGTTTTAAGACGTACATACCTATAATTATGTTTCAAGACGTACATATCTAATGTACTAAATACATAAAAGAACACAAATATTTTCTACATCCTTTTGTTTCTTCGCTAAAGAAAGGAAAATTTGGGAACTCCTGCTTTAACTGATAATATTTTAACCAAAATTTTTTTTATAAAAATAATGTGCATGAAAACATTGAGGAAATTAAACTAAAAAAAAAAAAAAAAAAAAAAAGAACCAAAAACAAATTCCAAACACTTTCACGCATCTGTGATATGTACGCGGACATTTTCATTACCACATGTCTTTGTTTTGACGTAACTTCAATCTAAATTCACTCATGAAAACGAAAAAAAGATGAAACAAAATAACACACGGCCACACACATAAGAAAATGGACAGAAACCGCAGAAATGTAATAAAGATTCATTTTGTGCTTTCCATTTTGTTTGTTTCTTCCTGGTTTTTTTTCTCCCTCTCTCTCGGCCCGGTCTTAATCGCTGCGGGGAATAAGAATTCCATCCCACACCAAGTTCTTGGCGTACCCCCAGACTTTGCCCCACGATCACTACACGCGAGTCAGATAGGGAAAGGGAGTTGGAACACTCTCACCTGTTGATTTAAATGGAAAAGGGGCCCTCTCCACATTGCTCCTCGAAAATAAAGGTTCGAATCGAAATGACAGTCTGTTCCAATATCTCCGTTTTAAGTCGGTGGGCCCAGACCGAGTGGTTAGCGCTCTGGCACTCGGTAGCACAGGTTTTTCGGGTTCGAGTCCCATGGATGTTTGTAGTGGTTCGGAATCCATTTTAAACTGTAGGTCCCGGTCTGTTTAGCCTAAAGTGTGCACAACATAACCGTAGAGCGACAAACCAAACCGTCTTAAGTCGATAATGTGTTTCAGTTCTGCTGTGGTTTTCAAATGAGGGATATTTGACCTTGAATTATTTTCCGCGGAATACCATATATATAGCAGATTCAGTTTTACACAGGGTAAATTATAGGGGTTTCCTATTACACTGAATTCACATTTTGCCGAATTAGTTGTGAACGAATATTAATAGAGATGACATTCCAAAAGTTCACATACGTCATCTTGAGCCCAACGAAATTTTTCAGTTTACGGATGTGGCATGCCCATAAACTGGAACGGCCTGATGACCAATTGGCTAGCACTCTGGCTTTTGGTGCTTCAGGTTCGAATCCTGGCGGCGGTAGCATGGATGCCATTCGATGGTTTGGACTTCACGTTAAACTGGGCAAAAAATGACATATAGCGGAAAACCAAAACCAAACCCATACTCGGCATTGGCAAGGGCACTTATGCTTTGACTTCGCTTGTTGGGCTTATTGTTAAAATCGGACTATTGAGTTTGCAGTGCAATGCGCTGTCCAACGGCCACAAGCTCAGTGTTTTAAACGATTAAAAATGCATGCACTTACATGAACACTGACAAAGTGAAGCGGGGGTGGTTAACGAGTTCCTCTTTTGAACTGGGGAGGGGGGTAGTTCGAAGCATGATTAGCGAGCCCAACTGAAAGTTCTCGTTACATCGGTGAGGGGTCAATTGGCGGAAAATCTCTCCAATGGGTTTCAAGAGTTGAGGTAAGGATGTAAAACATTCCGAGGTTATAAATTATGATAATAAGATTTGTTGTTTCTTATCCCACCTGGTAAACAGCAACATCTAGACCAAGTCCAAGAATCGGTGTGGTCTCATGGGAGGAAGCAAAATAAGGGCTGCAGCTTCTGTTGTGATGGAGTACCCCTAGACAAAAGTCTGACTTGACTCCGCGACGCTGAATTTTGCCGGGTAGGATTGTTAACCTACGCCCAACAATCATATTAGACCGGGACCTACAGCTTACAGTAGATTCCGAATCCATGGCACCAACATACAAACATCTGGGACTCCAACTGAAACCGCAGCACCGAGCGCTAGTTACTCGGTTATAAAACTTTATAGGACAAGAATTGTATTTTAGTTTGTCTCTCTAAGGTCATTTTTTTTGTACACTTTAGGCTAATTAAACCGGGACCTACAGTTTAAAGTGGATTCCGAATCACTGACAAACATCCATACCACAGCTAGAATTCGAACATGAAGCCTGTGGTACCAAAGGCCAGAGCACTAGCCAATTAGCAATCAGGTCACTGATAAGACGATGATCCAGTAAAGTGATGTTAGTGCTAATTTTATCATAATAAATCTCAAGTATGAACTTTTCATATAAAAAGCATCATTAAAAAAATCATATTTATGTTGCTAATTATTGGGTTTCTTGCAACATGATTAGTAAGAAAGCAAACGGACAACTATGAAATGTGGTAAAGATAGATGCGGATGACTTAACAAGAACAGTAAATCCTATAAAGTCTGAAGTAAATATCACTGAAAAGATTACACTAATTATTTAAAATGTAATATTTTTTCAACACTTACGTGTTTCGTGATTTGTTACTGCCCCTGAAGAATTGTAATAGATTTGATCATACTTATAATAATGAATAATGAAAGCCCTATTACATAACACCCATACCATATTCTTTAGAAAAAAATCTTTTCAGAGGAAAATGGTAGAAATGTCAAATTTCGTGTTGTATTGGAGAAGTTGGAAAGATTCCTTACTGTCAATGTGAGACAAGCCATCACAATAATTATTGAATTTACTTGCTTTTCAAAGCAGAGACTGTAAGGCACACATCAGTAGAACTATTCCATTTACTTGAATGTTAAGCATCGTGCACTACCAGTAAGATACGAGCGATGCTAAGCTGGATATGGCTTTCTCCGTTATCTATTTGACCACTAACCTTCTTTCCACATAAAAATTAATGTACAGTTTGGTCGTAAATGTGGATGTATGTGTTTAAGATGTATTTACAGTAAACTTAATTGTTCTCATGTGCACTTTGATTCAGTATGACCTCTTTATATATATATATATATATATATATATATATACATTCTGCAGTCATGGGGCAACTTTTGAGAGTGGTACAGCTTACTAAAATGGTTACAGTGGTACAGAGTGGGGTTTCGCATTATATATATTTTTTTGTATTGGAATCTATGGTCGGAAGTGACGCGTTGAGGGAGACCACAAAAAAAAAAAAAAAAAAAAAAAAAAAAAGAGAGAAATGAAAAGTAAATAATTGTTTATTTGTAACATTGCAAAGGGCCTCTTTGATTCGATGTTTACAATAAATGCCACAATTGCGACAGCCAACAATCATACATGCTTGGTGCGAAGGAGCGGTTGAAGGACATTTCCAAAGATACCAGGTATTTGAACCACATTTGCAATTGCAATAGATAGTCGAACAACGAGGTTCTCAATTGACTTGACTTGTAAACGAAAATGCAGTTGCAAACACAAAATAAGAATAAAATAGCACGCGGATCGGGGTTTTAACCAAAGGATTTGGAACTTCTCACGTGACGAGTATATATTGGAGCTGTGCTTGGTTGTTACAAAAAATTCGTCTGAAGGTGTGTTCGTCAATGTTCGTGCTCCTCAACACTCACTTCCGACCCTACATTCCTATACAAATAACATATGTTCTAGTAAGCTGTACCACCCTAAATTCGACCATTGAATCACTCTGCATATTTAATTCCTGTTTTTTTAAAATTGTTTTTCAATTCCTTCTATTAGCTCACACTTTTTTTATATCTTGTTCAAATTTCCAATCGTAATTTTCATCCACAGATACATTTTTTTTTGAACTTGCAGTGGATGACACTGATGTTAGGACAGTTTTTTCAAATATTAATTCAGTAATTAAATTTAATTAATTAATTTTAGTTTTTTTAGATTTAAATTGCATATATCTACCAATCTGTACATAAACTTAAAAAAAGAACGAAAATTATTTATAAAGGAATTTCACGCAATAGAGTGAAAAAAAGAAGGAATTGATATACATCTTGTTTTGTAATTTTTTTAATTTTGCTGTCCAACTTAGGATTTCCATTTATTCTTTTAGAATTGTCGATTAGCTTGATTATCTGTAAATTTGTTAATGTATATAAGAATGATCTGAAACAAGTTTTTAATTTTTTTAAAATTAAGAATATTTAACAAGTTTTTAAAACTAGATTACCTAATAATACAAAACTTTATTTCTAGGTTGCATTAATTTCCAGTATTCGTCATAAATTAAGTGATTTGTATTTAAACTACGGAAACTAATTACAAAATTTTTTTTCCAAATGGAGTTGTTGATTTCAAAGGCAATTTAAAATGTTACTTGATAATTTAAACTTCATTACGCAGTGTAAACAGTGTTTCATTACTAAGTGTAAACATCCTTGAAATGAATAAATAATTTAATTATTTTGATATTCTGTTATTATTTAAATTATTTGATAATTATTTCCTATTCTGTTTCTATCTTAAAAAAACAACAACAACAAAAAACTGTTCTTGAATAAATTTTTTTTTTTTTAATATGTAAATTGCTAAACAGTTCAAAGTTTAAGAGGTAAATTCAATGACAAACAGAATACTTTTTAATTAGAGTCTAAGGCAGGGATGGTCAAACTTTTTCGGTCGCGGGCCAAAAATCGAAAAAAAAAAAAAAAAAAAAAAAAGTTTGGCGGTTCAAGATAAATTTTTTGAAATTTTAAAAACAATATACAAGTATTACAATTTAAATATGTTAATGACATGAATGAATTTGAGATGAGACACGCTGGTTTATCCTTTACAACTGTAAAAAAAAATATTTCCAGGTCCTTTCATCACTAAAATCACGGCACTCTGAATAAACTTTTACGTTTTTAGTAGCCATTTTGGGGTTGAAACATTTTACGAATAACCCAAACAAGCACTAGCTCCGCTGTACTTTTAATAATTTCACCACTATTCACAATGATGCTATATGTCCAATCTTTCCATACGCAATCAATAATATTAGAACTCGCGGCAAAAGAAAAAGCCGCTGGCTGAAGCGTAAAATGCGCAGTCTGCCACATGTGAGGTCTAATTCACCTATATTGATTCCCATATGTCTGCTCTCCTAGAAAGATATAACGCTTTGGGGCGCCAATCTACAGCTATAACTAACAAAGAACTTCCGCTTTTAACATTTTACCGATTGAAAGTTGTCTGTGCTTGCTATTTATGTTTTGTAGAACAAAAAATAGAGAAAGTAAAAAGATCATCATTCCTTTGAAAAAAAGGAAGAAAAAATAGTATTTAATCAAAGTAGAAAAGGAGATGGATATACATTCAAGAGTCAAAACATTATGACCACCTGTCAATAACGAGTTGGCCCCCTTGGCGCGCAACACAGCTTCAACCCGCCTTGGCATGGATTAATACCACCACTTAATACCAGTTAAATACCACTTCCGCCTGATCACGTGCCTTCCACGTCATCAGGCGAGTTTATTGCAAAATGTAGGGGTGGTCATAATGTTTTGGTTCTTGAGTGTATAATATATAAATATATATTTCTTTTAATTTGCTTCGGACAGGCAAATTAAAACTCTACCCGCGGGCCGGATAGAACCTTCCGAGGGCCGTAGTTTGCCCATCCCTGGTCTAAGAGGTAAGTCGCTAGCGTATAAGAGATTTAAGAAGCGAATTTGTGGCGCAGTCAATTAGAATTACTTCTTTTAGTAACGATGACTCGAAAGCGATTGTGACAGCTAGTATAAAAAGTCTCACATCAACAGTCATGCTACCTAGTAAGTGTTTACTAGTTTGTTTTCCTTTCACAACACGCAAATACGGACCATTAACCCCGAAAGTCATCTCGAAAAAGCAGTGCCTATCATAACTCTTTGGTGGATGGGTCGGGGTATAAAAGTGGACACAAGACCCATCAATCTAAAGATTTTTTTAAAAATCATTTGTACCTACCTCTTCCAAATGACACGTTGTTCATTTTGATATCTTAAAAAACCGAGAAAACTATTTGTCGCTCGTTAATAGATAGTTTGTGGTGTAGTATTAGTGTATATATATATATGGTTTGGTTTGTCGCTCTATTATCATTTTGTGCACAATTTAGGCTAATTAGACTGGAACCTATTGTTTAACATGGATTCTGAATTCCGAACCACTAACAAACATCTCTGCCCCCGCCAGGATACGAACCTGAAGTCTGAGTACCAAAGGGTAGAGCGCTGGCCAATTGGCCATCCGGCCGATATATAAATGTGGAGGGGTGTATAAATGTGGGAGGATGCATCATAAAAGGATTAAACATTCAGGTATAACAAAATATTTACTTACGATACACACATAAAAAACAATTACACAATAAACAATTAACACATCAATAGCATCGACGTCGCTGCCGCTGAAGGCTCAACTAATAGTTCACTTTTTTAATTTTTTACTCTACTCTCAGGTACCGGAGTTGTGCGTTTCTCCTAGGAACTTAAATGCCATCTAGTTACCATGCCAAGTTGTTTGCTGGATACTGCTGCCATCTAGTAGGAAATGAAATGTCGAATGCATGGTGTCTAACACCACCACCTTCGATTCGATTCGATTTATAAGTGGAAAACACATTCAGTGTATGTTAAATTTTGAATGGAGAAAATAAAATAAGTTATCAACGTTTTTAAAATAACATTTTCTTTTTCGTAAGCCATTTAAAGGTATCACATTAAATTAAACAGATGTAGTTTTGATTTAAGTAGCAAACAATTTAATGAGATGGCAAAGTACAGGAAAAAAATATTTTTTTATGTGTGGATTCACCTGGTGCCTGAAAATGAAAGCACAAAAAATCACATGAATAAACATGTTTTCTAAATTTAAAATAATAATAATAACATTCTGTTTTTAGTTTTTTTTATCAAAAGATCTTCTGCATATACAAGATCAACATAAAAATTCAGAACTACGTAACTTTTATAGTCACTTAACAAACGACTTCAAAGTTAAAACTACGGCAATAACAACAACAAAAATATAAGGAATAAGATTATTTCGCCTTTTCAGTGATTGACATCTGTATTTTCTTATGGACAGGAACCAGCCCATTTCTCTACTAAAATGAAAATGACTTTTATACCAGTTTTAAAGTAAGAGGAATTGCTCTAAGTTGACCAGCCAACTGGCTATCTCCATTTCCTAACTATTAATTTTGTTTCTTTTAAGAGCAATTGTAGGCTTATGCATATCAAATCCCAAGCAAGTTTCGGTTACAATTTTAATTATTCGTGATACCTGCAATACAATCATCATTCATAATTCATTTTCATAAGTCACAGTCTAATATGATTGTTGGGCTTAAGACTAAAGACCTACCCCGTAAAAAGATAACATCGCATGTTTCGAAATCTGGGAGACGGCCTTCGCCCACCATGGGGCTGTTGCGCAACTGATGATGATGATAAATACTGAATAAGAAATTTTAAATAATGCACTACTTATTTTGACATTTCAGCGAATTAAAAACGTAAAATGATTTAAAAGTGTTCTTTGATATGAAATTATTTTGCAATTATGGTATAAAAGAAATTCTTAATTTTTTTAAAAATTTAACCATTCTTACAATTAAAAGTTACATAACGTAATAAGGATTAAGTAAGTACATGAGTTTACAATAAAATAAAGGAAATTATTGAAAAATAAGCATAATTAATATGGAAAATGATCTAAACTTTTTAATATTATATGATTTCATTAATGACTAAATTGCATGTCATGATATTTAAAATCCCATATTAACTACAATCTTAAATGCATTTAACTATTAATTATCTTTCTTTTTTTTTTTTCACCTTTCTAATATTTTCGATACTTCTTATATTTGACGAAAAACCATTCCATAAAACACAGGTTTACAAAAATCATTGGTTTTCTCATAATTTATCTACAATGTTTTGAGGATGCATCTATTAGTCTGTTGAGAAATCATTTTTTTATTTACCATTGTGGTACCACTTATCAAATTATTTCTTCACTCTTAATTACTTAATTTTTAAAAATGTTTTATTTATTTTTAAATTCTTAACATAAATTCTAACTTTTTATACTTATTTTGATATTTATTTTCCAGAGTTATTACTTTTTATTTTCATGTTAAAATTTGTAAATTAATTTTAACTTCTAGTGCTGCATTATATTTTTAATCCTTAATTTTACTTTTTATGATATGGGGGCCTGAATGGCCGAGTCTAGCAAGTTATGGTTGTTTGTAGTGGTTCGGAAACTTTAAAAGTAAAATTGATTTTATTACCGTCCGTGGCTTATCTTCAGTGAGCCCCTAGATAATGCAAAGTATTTTGCAGCACTTTGCCTTAAGGCATTCAAGACCATTTGTGCTTGCCAGCTTTAGAAAGAAAAACTTTATGATATGGAGTTTTAAAGGACAGTTTTGTTGCATAGGTACTCCTTGAAGAAATGTCCGTTGCCGTCACCTCACCGACTTCCGGTGATTTTTTAGGCTAAAACAGTTCCGAATTTGCATATCGATGCAAAAAATGGACAGCATTGATATTTGCAGCCTGAATATCAATGCGAGACGACTTATACATATTGTCGCAATCGCTATCGATCCTTCTCGTTTCTGAAAGCAGTGACTACACGAGTTGGTCATGAAATCATCTTAGAACTACAAAACAGCATAAAACAAAAAGACATATTGCTATACAAAGACCTAATTTTCAAATGAAATAATGACCAATCTCAGTGTTATGTGGGGTGCAATGGTAAAGTTGCTGAAGATCAGGATGGTTCAGTTTTCAGTCTGTAGTCATCTGTTGTTAGTTGCAGTCATTGCCTTTAGAAATGAGAGGACTCAATAGAGACTGCAACAATATGTATAAGTCACACTGAAGTGTGAAAATTTCAGGGTATTCTTCTTTTGGGCAGTTACCTTTAAAAGTTTTCCTGAAAGGCAACGCCATTGTTTCATCATCTATCGATGGGCAGTTCGTACCATGCTTATATAAGTGGATGTATCGCAAATAAAGAATTTCACCTTGTCATACAGTTTCCTTTTAAAAGATAAATTCGAGGTCTAAATGATAACCAAAGGGCATATTTGTGGAGTTAATATAAGGGTATATTTGGGGAAAACGTTTATGTACAAATTTGACTTTTAAAATGGTGTAATCAATCCCATTTGTTATTAGTCATATTTAATTAGACTCATGATCGGACTCATAATCTAGTAGTAATGAGGAGGAATTAGATTCAAATCTGCTGACGATTTGCTATGTAGTTATTACAAAACAACTTTATATCGTCGTTATGGTAATGAGCGTAAGCTATAAGTCTTTGTGATTGGGTTGTTTTGTTGTATTACAACACGTTAATGCGTAGGAAATTGAAATTCCTTCCAGAAAGCATCCCATCTCCATCCTTTGGTGAATTGTTTGTGTCATACGTAATTAAAACTAAGTCTATAATATTATTTAGAGGGAAGATAATAGAGTTTTTGCATACCGTATTTTGGACGTCCGCTATTTTTTTCTCCCTAGAGCGCATGCTCATAGGAAATTGCGCATGCATATCTGTAATAATGTTTCCTATGAGCATGCGCGCTAGGGAGAAAAAGCTAACGGACGTCCAAAATACAGTATGTCTAAAACTCTCTAATAAGGAGCAAAATTGGGCTTCCTTCTGACAAGAAATTAAATGGACGACAAATAGCCAAATGTGGTATATTGCAGGAGAATCATCATCATCATTGACGCAACAGCCCAGTGTGGGCCACGGCCGTCTACCTACTGGCAGATTTCGAGACGAGAGATGTTTTCTTATTTTTACGGGGTAGGGTTGTCAGCTCTACGCCCAACACTCAACAGTCATATGAGACCGGGCCTTGCGGATTAAAGTGGATTCCGAACCACTACAAACATCCATGGCATCGCCGGGACTCGAACCCGAAATCTGTGGTACCGAGCTCCAGAATTGTAGGAGAATATCAAGTAATATATTGTATGAAGTTAGCAATGCAATCAAGTGTTGGTGCTTTCAATGCGAAGCTCTAATTTGATCTAGCTAAAGAAACAAAAACCTTTATCATAAGTTCAAAAAATATTAAATTTGATCGTTAAACTGCTATTTTAAATATTATATGACAATTTTGTGTTGCTATTATTATTATTATTAATGTTGCTTATTTTCTGATGGGCAGTAAGTCAAGTTAAGGTGTTAGTTATTATGGTTTTCTGCGAGGAGGGTTTTTGCTTAGGTTTTCTTGGAAAAATGTTAGAACGTTATTTTTCATTTCAAATGAATCTCTTTTCTTCCCTTAATTTACGACGTCGTATTGTTTGGGAGAAATTAAAAAAAAAAAAAAATTTACCATTAGCCAAATGATAGTCATTTGCACACACAGTCACAATTTCCCTCGTTTTAAAAATATTGACTGCATCATATGCCGCTATAGGGAATTCAATCCACGGTCATTCGTTACCGTGCGTGCTAAAAATACTTTAATTAGAGTAGTCAGGGAAAAGGGTGTGTAATAATAATAAAAAAAAGTGTTGCTGTTTTTCAAATGCTGAGAACTTGGCGAACAGAGCTCTGGGTAACTAAAAATATGCTAGGCTTGAAATCTGACGAACGAAATCTGGACCATATATCCATTAAGAAGACGGTATTGATAAATCTATTAATCAGAAAGTCATCCCATGATACTCGATCAGTGTGAAGGAGACGATTTTTTACAGATGATTTCTTAGTAATCAATCAGATCCCAGTAATGTGATATTGAGGATCCTGATGGCCAGTGACTAGCGCTGTGGGGCTTGGTACCACAAGTTTCGAGTTCCGGGGTGCCATGGATGTTTGTATTGATTCGGAATCCACTTTAAATCGTAGGTCCCGGTCTAATATGGCTGTTGAGCGTTGGGCTGACAACCCTTCCGTGTACAAAGAAAAACATCTCTCGTCTCGTAATCTGCCAGCAGACGGACAGACGATGCTTTCATGGCCCACAATGGGGCTGTTACCCCAATGAGAATGTGAATGATGAATGTGATGTTGATGTAGTTACATATCTACCGTAATAAAAAATATATTACAAATGTTCCTCCGAAATGACCATGTTAAAGTTTTGACGGGTAAGGTTTGGAGTTCGTTACTGACCCCCCTCCCCATGGACCTTCCTCGCTCGATTTTTACTGCAAATTTTATACTTTTTGACTGACCATGATTTTTTACAAATGGACACTTTGACGTATCGACGTGGCCAGTTTTCCTGACTGTGTCCTGTTGTCTTCAGGAATTATTATGGATTTTACACATTTTGCAAACTGCTCTGCGCTCTCTTTTATGAACTGTTCTCAGACAAATTTTATAACAAGACTGGTTTTTATTAGACCGTCAGAGGGTTCATGGCCAATATAGCCCTGACGTAGGATAAAAAAAATATCTGCAATTCCTGTGGTGAAAGACCATAGGGACCTGATAGCCAGTGGCCAGCGCTCTGGCATTCTGTACCGTAGGTTCGAATCCCGGCGGTGCCATGGATGCTGTAGGGTTCGGAATCCACTTTAAGTCGTAGGTCCCGGCCTCATGTGACCGTAGAGCATCACAGAGCCCAATCAGACTTCTTCTCCCCACATCATTCCCAAACTGTAAAGGTGCAACTCAGCTCAGGTACAGGGATGTGGTGTGGTGTGGTGTAGTGTAGTAGTAGTGGTGAAGGACCATAGATGTAGTTGCTTTCAAATATAGAGCACTTTAATAATCTAAAAAAACAAACATGATTACTTGAATTATTACTGTAATTGAAGAAAAATAACTTCATATTATAATTAACTCAATGCAAAAAAATCCTTTTTATCATATAATTTTTTTCATAACAATCTTACAAAAATATTAATTTATACAAGTTATGTTTTAGCTAAAGATTTAGGTTCATACAAAAGGCCATTACTTCAAATGCACAAATTAATGATCCATGAATATTTTCTGAAAACGTAAGGAAGAACGCTATTTTCAAGTTCGTGGGGCCTGATGACCGAGTGGCTATGCGCTCGGTACCACATGTTTTTCGGGTTCGACTGCGGCGGTGCCATGGATGTTTGTAATGGTTCGGAATCCACTTTAAACTCCGGTCTAACATGATCGTAAAGCGTTGCTGGGGTAATGTTACTCCGCGTCCGTTCGTTTAATCTTCAAGCTACATGCACCTCCTGGGTAGTGCTAAGTGAATAACATCGGTTACAGCTTGCCTTAAGGCATAAAAGACAATTGTCTAAGTGTTTACCAGCTGCATTAGAACAAAAAAAAACAAAAAAAAAAAAAATTAACTCAATTCAAAACATAATTATTTTTATCATCATCATTTTCCATTACAATCTTACCAAAAAATATTAACACCATACAAATAAGCTTCAAGATCATAGGTTCATATATAGGTTTATGCTTCACAGTGATCTCAAATTAATGATCCAGAAAAACGTAATGAGGCATGCTATCTCAAAGTTCGCTGTTTTATTTTGCTGTTCATTCAACAATTATAGAAAGTATTGTAATCTATAGCCAACATCCAAATTAGATGTTAAGTTCAAACAATTCCTTTGTCTTCCGTGCGATACTTTTTGTAAGCAGCCCCACCTAAAAAAGAAAGTTGCCCAGACGTTGTTTGAGGGAGCGCCTGCCAGGCGGCTCCGAAGGGAGAAAAAAAAAAAGGAAAAAAACCGGACCCGAATCTCGATTCCAAGCCGCCTGCTCGCGAGGTACCGAACTCCAGAAGATCTTCGCAACTGTGTTCGATCACAACCATCGAGTTTGTTTCGAATGTTCGAATGGAATGCGCGCCCGTGCACATAACATTTGGTGGAAAAAGCATGGCCGCATGAAAAAAATGTGACAGAAAGCGGTGGAAAGAAGTGTGAAAATGAGTCAAAAGCAGGTGAAAAGTAGGGCGGTTGATGTTGAAAAGTTTTATGCGTGGTTTTTCATGCTACCTTGAAAAAGAATCAATGTCGTTATTCTTTGTCTTTTGTAAAAATTTACAGAAGAAAATAAAAGAGCGTGAAATGTTCTTTTAATTGCAGATGTTGATAAGTGCTTACGTGCGTGTTTTGGAATTTGGATAACAAATAAAAGAAGTAGTAATTTTTTAATCTATTTTTAGTTTTCAGACAATGTGTTTCAGTAGCAAAGATTATAAAAGTTAATGTTTTTTGTTATGTTTGTAATCTGGTTTTTTTTTATCAAATGTATGAATAATTGATGATGAAAGATGATGTAAAAAGAAAAATTCTGGGTTTAAAAATGAGTTTTAAAATCTTAACATTTTCAGAAATCAATTCTTAAAATTCTTTATAAAATACCTTCAATCTTTAAAAAAAATCTGTGTTATAACTTTTTTTAAGTATTATTTGAATTATATTTGTGGACAAAAAAATATTGGCTTAAAATTTTATCTAGCTTAACAAGACTTTTAACATATTGAAAACAAACGTAATGAACATACAATAAACAACTATAAATATAATGAACTATAATAATTTAATTATGAACTTAATAATGATATAATTAACTTCAATATAATCTATTTAATGAAGCATAAGAACTTAATTTATACTGAATTTTCTTTTTAATGTATTCAGCGTTATGACAAAAAAGAAAGTTTTTAATTAATATAATATAAAAAAAAAATAAAAATGGAAACAATTATTAGATTAAGTTTCATAACCATTATGAGATTAAGTTTAATAACTGCTAATTAACATCCACTAATCAGAAAAAATATATTAATGCACTTAATATAACATAACATAATTATGGAAAAAATAATTTTTAAAAGTCAAGTTTTCCATGCAAATATTTACAACAAAATTGGTTCACATTCATTAAAAAAAGCTACTGGAAAAAAAAAAACTAATATATTAAGTGATATTTCAGATTTAATAAAATAAAATTTTAATAATTATATCGATATTTAGAGAATAAACAAATCCAAGAAATATTAAATCACTATATTATTTTGCAAAAAGATGGTGAGTAAAAACTAATATTTGAAATAGAAGAATAGAAAATAAATACTAAGGGAGAAAATTCTAAAGATATTAGTCATTTTAAAGCGAAACTCATACTACATCAAAATGTCAGTTTACTATAGTAGTCTGAAAGAATATTTTTCTTATTTCACAACTGGTAATGGCTGCCTTGAAGATCAGTTTATTTTTTGTTCGCAAAGGTAAGAATGTATGATAAAATGCAATTTGAGATAGGATCTCAAAAAAAAAAAAAAAAAAAATCTTGTTAGAATTTTTCTTTTAATAGATTATGAAATTTAATAGTAATGTTCAGCGGTTTTCGATTTTACAAATTCGGGAAGACTTATAATATCCGTAACATAGTACCATTTTTTATAAAATGTACCATAATTCTTATTAATGCCAATGCACTAAAATACATAAACTGCGAATGAAGACATGTCTTGCATCTTTTAGTACTCAAAAACCATAATATCATTAAGCTGAGTCAATAAATTTGTTCCTGTCCTATTTACTTTGCGATACATTTGCCTAATCTATTAGGTTGACCAAGTAATTTCCGTTTTTGGCCATTTAAGTACTTGATAAATACCGAATGTACTTTCTTGCCAGCCCCAAATAGCCTCTTAAGCTTGCTGTGAAGTAATTTTTGTTTAAATCGTATATTTCATAGTATTTTATTAACAATTGTACACTCCAATGATAATTTCGATATTTGAACAAACAGTTTCATTTTAGTAGTTTCAATATTTGAACGATAGTTTCATTTTAGTAGTTTCAATATTTGAACGATAATTTCATTTTAGTAATTTCAGTATTTGAACAATAATTTCATTTAGTAGTTTCAGTATTTGAACGATAATTTCATTTAGTAGTTTCAGTATTTGAACAATAATTTCATTTAGTAGTTTCAGTATTTGAACGATAATTTCATTTTAGTAGTTTATTTGAACAATAGTTTCATTTAGTAGTTTCAGTATTTGAACAATAGTTTCATTTTAGTAGTTTCAGTATTTGAACAATAGTTTCATTTAGTAGTTTCATGATATTTGAACGATTAGTTTCATTTAGTAGTTTCAGTATTTGAACGATAATTTCATTTAGTAGTTTCATATTGAACGATAATTTCATTTTAGTAGTTTGAACGATAGTTTCATTTATTAGTTTCAGTATTTGAGACGATAATTTCATTTAGTAGTTTCAGTATTTGAACGATGGTTTCATTTTAGTAGTTTTCAGTATTTAGTTGAACGATAATTTCATTTAGTGGTTTCAGTGATATTGTAATTTTCATTTAAGTAGTTTCAGTATTTGAACGATAATTTCATTTAGTAGTTTCTGGTATTTGAACGACAATTTCATTTTAGTAGTTTTCAGTATTTGAACGATAATTTCATTTAGTAGTTTCAGTATTTGAACGATAATTTCATTTTAGTAGTTTCAGTATTTTGAACGGTAATTTCATTTTTAGTAGTTTCAGTATTTGACGATAGTTCATTCGTGGTTCGTATTTGGACGATAGTTTCATCGGTAATTTATTTCCCTTTTTATTAATGATTATGTGGAGGTTTTCTTATTCCTCAATATTACTACGCAAATTATTCAGAAGTACGTCCGTTTCCGTTCAATAATTTTGGTGAAAGATGGTTTTATCAGCATAATTTCAGTATTTGAAGATTCTCTAGGCAGTATTAATAATATCAAGTAAAGGCTGGATTAACAATAATAAGGAAAAGAACCTCTTTAACGATTTTTCCTTAATATATATTTCGAAAAGAGTTTGAATCTCTTCAGTGTGATCTGTTGGTGCATATGTAACATGTTCGGTGTTATGTATTGGGAGACATCTGAAGAATACACGGGTAAAAGCTATTAGATAATTCTGTGTTTTTGATTATGCACGGTTAAAGCGTTATTTCTGAATAATGCATTAGGATCATCTTGAGTGATATGCTGACCTTTACCTTTCTTTCAAAAGATTCCAGGAACTCAATTACAAGAATTAGTTTGGAAGCATTCATTTACGCATAAACAACAATTATGCGAAGCCTTACCGTATTACGGATCCTTTAGATCTTTAAAACTTAATGTGCCAAGCCTTCAAGCTGATACCTAAACAAATAAAACTTTTTCTAAAATTTTACCAGCATAAATAGGGTGCAACTCTAATCTTTCTAACTTATTGTATAGCTTAACCAACACCGTAAGAAGCAATCATTTCTAATTTTAAATTAAAATTACTTTTTCAGATTGGTTACCGAAGACGAAATTGCTGAAAACAATTAAAAATTCTAAACTTTAAATATTAGGATTTAATTAAATGATAAAAGCTATTGGTTATCATTTGTTTTTAGCAGGAGGCTTAATAACAAATTTGTTCTAATTTATATTATTGTAGTAGGTAATGA
>BPLR01004375.1:0-15587 GCA_021605095.1 Caerostris extrusa | reverse complement strand
GATGATTTTAGTAAAAGATAAAGGAAATCCTAAACTATCAACATTCTGCAACAGGCATGAATAAAATATTATAGAAATGCTCCTCAAATTCAAGAGGCGCTACAGGACCAAACCTAACACTGGTAAAATAACTTACTCTTGGCACTGCTTACTTGATACTTCAAAACAGCATAAATCCGCAACACACGAAATGTTTCTGAACATATCAAAAATAAATTACGCATGAATACCTAAGAGCAACATTTTTCACCAAGGAAGGTCCTCTAGTATTAACATGGAATGAATGAAATTATTTTGCATGTACAGCTGTTCCCACGACTCCCACAATTATCTACGCAGAGGTCCGCTGGTATGGTCTTTGGCGACACTAAGTCTGGGAAATTAAAAGCTGATTCTCAGGCAAAACGCTAAAGTGACCCTGCTCAGATAAATCACCGTGTTAACAGAGAGGAGAGAGCCTCGAAACAAAGTCATCCATTCCCCTACAGACTTCTTAAGCAAGTTCCTGAAAATTACTTTAATTCTATTGTTAAATCACGAGAACTCAGTAATCCAGGAAATTAAAATTTATTGTCGTAATATTAATATTGAGTCCACTTTTAAACCATTGGTTCCGATGTAATATGATTCTTGGGCCTCGGGTTGACAACCATACTTTGAAAAAAGAAAAACATCTTTTGTCTCGAAAACTGCCAGTAAGCAGACGGTCTTGGTCCACCATAGAGCTGTTGCGCCAATTAAGAAGTATGGTTTGTCGCTCTACGAACGTCTTGCACACACGTGGGCAACAGATAGTAACCCACAGCTTAAAGTGGATTCCGAACTACTCACAAGCATTCATGCCACCTCCAGGATTTGAACCTGAAGCCGAAGAAGGAGAAGATAATATTAATATTAAACGCTGAATATTTTAATTTGTTAATTTTTTTATTCTGGGCAATTCACCTAATAGCCAATCTGTTTATACTTTGTTCTACTGACATGAGGCCCTCTGGCTAGGAAGTTCCAAGAATCCAAATATCAAACATATATGACATTTATGGAGACATTTTCACATTGACACGGAGCAAATTCCATTTTATAGTCATTGCAAGCTGTAGTCCTTTTTATGGCATCTCTCATTGCAAGCATTTGTAGCGCCATCTAGTGAAACTGTGAAAAGTTATTTTAACTGAAAGTTGCAGATAAATTAAAAGTCAACCTGTAGTGTTGGTATATCTTTATCTGATATAATCGGAATCGGAGATTTTGTTAAGTAAGATTTATAATTGTTACATAACATCAAAAAATTAAATCCCTTAAAAACTGAAAACTATATTTCAAGTAAAAAGACAGCCATCTATAAAGTAGAAAATTAAAAGATTTCCAATACCAAATTGAATGAAGTTGATAGAGTCTTTTAAAATCGGGTATGAGATAAATCTTTGCCTCCGTAAAAAATAGGATCCAATTTCAAGTCAAGGAGATCTTTAGATAACTTTAGATATAGATATCCGATATCAAAAGAGAGAGAGAGGAAAAATTTTTTAGTACTTGAGCAAACTTCGTGCGAAGAAGGTCTACCTCTGTTTTCTTGCGGCTGCTACTCCAATCCGGAAGGCAACTCGGATCAAATTGTCATCAGGAATGAAAATGGCAGCGTCATATGAATATCAAAAAGAAAAACTTCTCAAAAATAGGCGACAATTCAGCACGGAGATTGTACTATGAAAAAGCCCATTTTCATGGTTCACTTGGATATAATACTTTCTGTATAAGACTTTGGTGACATAAGTTATGAAAAATAAATGGTCTTTTAGGAAGTTTAGATGAGGTTAAAATTTGTTATTTTCTTTATATGTCTCTTTTTATAGAAATATTGAAGATCAGAAAGGCCAGAAGGTATAATGAGGATCAATATAGGAAAATATGTTTGGTAGGGATATTAATAATAGTAAAATATTTTTAATTTTTAAGAACTAAAATTTTGAATTGGGCCTGATAACAAGTGACTACCACTCTGGCGCTTGATACCACATGTTTTGGATTCGAGTTCTGGTGGTGCCATGAATGCTTGTAGAGGTTGGAATCCACTTTTAACAGTGATTCCAAATAGATCGTAGATCGCGGTCTACTATGGCTGTAATAGCTTTTACGCGTATGGCTGACAACCTTACGCCATAAAAAGAAAACATCTCCTGTCTCGAAATCTGCCAGGAGACAGACGGCCTTGGTTTACCCTGTAAAAGTTGCACCAATGAAGTAGAAGAGAATAGAAGACCGCTGAATATTTTAATCTAGTAATTTTTTCTATTATTTTGGGCAATTTACTTAATAGTCCATTGTTTATATCTTGTACTACTGAGATGAGGCACCTTGGGGCTAGGAATCTCCTGTAGAATCCAAGCATCAACAAAATATCACACTTTAGTTGTGCTACTATCACACAACAAAATATCGCAATCTACATTTCCACACTGACGCGAAATAAAGATTATTTTAAGGCAAAATCACGTTGTAAATATTCTAAACGCCATCTAGTGAGATTATGAGAAGTTATTTCAGTTAAAAGTTGTAAGATAATTAAAAGTCATTATCAAAAAATTATTATTTAACGAGTATTTCGTTGAGATGATATTAGTTTTCTATACCGTATTTTTATAATACGGTATTTTTCTCCTAGCGCGCATGCTCATAGGAAATTGCGCATGCGTATTTGGAATAATATTTCTATTAGCATGCGCGCTAGGGAGAAAAAAAATCGGATGATAAAAATACTGTATGCAAAAAAACTCTATTATATCTTTATGTAATCGGTAATCCGTGCTTTTGTTCAGTAAGATTTATAATTGCTATTTAATATCAAAATCAAATGCCATAAAACTGAAAACTTTCGTCCACGTAAAAAGTCCGCCATCTATAAAGTAGAAAAGTATTCCAATACCAAACTGAATGAAGTGGATAGAGTCTTTCAAAATCGGGTATGAGATAAATCTTTGCCTCCGTAAAAAAAAATAGGATCCAATTTCATGGCAAGGGAGGATCTTTAGATATAGATATCCGATATCAAGAGAAAAAGAATACTTTTTAAACTTGAGCAAACTTCGTGCGAAGAATGTCTACCTCTGTTTTGTTGCGGCTGCTACTCCAATCCGAAGGCGACTCGGATCAAATTGTCATCAGGAATGAAAAATGGCAGCGTCATATGAATATCAAAAAGAAAAAATTTCTCAATAATAGGCGACAGTTCAGCATGGAGATTGTACTATGAAAAGCCCGTGGAAAAGGTTCACTTGGGTGTAATACTTTTTATAAGATTTTTGCGACAAAAGTTGTAACAAGTAATATAAAATTTTTTTATTTAATGTCAATTCCTACTTTTTTCACTATATGGCAGAAAAGTCCTTTACAAATAAAATTGAAATTTTCTTTTACATCTGGCGCCATCTATAATTAGATACATGCAATTTAAATCTAAAAAAAAAAATTAATTAATTAACTTTAAATAATTAATTAATATTTGAAAAAAGCGTATTAACATCAAGTGTGTTATCCACTGCAAGTTCAAAAAATGTATTTTGAACTTGAGTGGAGGAATAAAAAATTATTTTATGAGCAATTGAAAATTTGAACAAGATATATATAGGGAGAGTGTGAACTAATAGAAGGAATGAAAAAGGAATGGTCTTTTGGGAGGTTAAACATTTGTAATTTTTCTGGATGTCTTTTACTGCCCGATGGCCAATTGGCTGACGTCAAAAGCCCAAAGCGCTTTGGTACCGCGGGCTACAGCCTCGAATGAAGGCCTTGGCATGGATGTTTATGAGTGGTTAGGAATCCACATTAAACCATAGATCCTGGTCTAATTAGTTTACACAAAATGACTCTTAGAGTGACAAACCAAACCTAAATGTATCTTTATGGAATCCCTTATTTCATTGGACACATTTTAGTCTCCGTTCGACCAGTTATCTCGTGGAAAATCGACAGGCGGCCAAAAACACACACAGATTCAAATACAGAAATATAATGAGAAGAAAAATCAATCAGTACTTGTTTTGATCGGATTGGATCCTAACTTACAACAGAAAGGTGATTTGTGTACCCTTTACTGGGGGCCGGGAAAACGTCCTGACAACACGGACTTTATTAGAGGGCTTCTAGATTTCTAAATTTTTATTCTTAGACAATTGAATTCGTTTTAACTGGTTTTAAAGGCCTTTAAATGCTTTTGTTACGAATGTCCCAGATCCTTTCCCTTTGTAATTTTGATTTGTTTATGTTATTTTTGTTTCTAGGTAAGTGTCAAAAATTACATACTAATTTGTTCTCGCCTTGCTATACGATCATAACAATTTTTAAATGGGACCTATGGTTTAAAGTGATTCTTTACCACTTAAAACATCCATGACAACGCCGGGACTCGAACCTGAAACAAGTGGTTCTGTATCATGGCTACAGAATAAAATTTAGAGTATGATGTCTACCTTTCATTTTCTTTTGTTATTAACATTTGATGTTTGTCTTTATATAACTTAAACTTCAATAAATAATTGTTACATAACTTTGGACCCATCATAATAATTAACCCTATTTACCAATTTCACAATAATAAAAACTCAAAAGTGTTGAAATTCTATTCTTTTATAACACACTTTTTTCAAGTTAAATTTGCATTATTTTTCGTAGATGAATAAATGGGATTAATTATTTTCAAACGATGAATGTAGAGCCGATTGTTAATTAAAATCCTGCTTCAGTTATTTATTAACACAGGAAAGCATGCTTCATGATAATGAGAGGCGATGTTTATCTATGACAGCAAAGACTTCTGATATGATGACTCAACTGAATAATTCAAATTCATTCAGTTAAGAGAAATAATTATCTAAGATTCCGTCACGCCAGTAGAATAATTATCTGATATTGGTTTGTAAGTTGAATGTTGGAATCGCTCAACATTAGTTAGGTGTAGTAATGTGACTTTAAAACTATTGTGCCATCTGTTTAATGAGTGAAGATTAATATCATTACTTGTGAAGTTCATTTAATTTAAATGATTTTGATCTAAAAATAAAAAATAGTCTTTTTCCTTAAATTCAATATAAATAATTCAATTAAATACCAGACATTTCGATCATTGACATTAGAATGGCAGATCTGAAACAACAGAGCAGATTTAACATTACCCAGAATTCAATATAGGGCCTGATGACCGAGCATTAGCCATCCTGGCACCGAGGATGCAACATGGATGTTTGAGTTCGAGTCCCGGAGGTGATCCTGATGGATGTTCGTAGTGGTTCGAAAGAAAGCGTCACTTTTGAACAGCAGTTCTCAGACTAAAGAGCGTAAAATCTTATAAGAGTTTGGGCTTGTCGCTCGAAAGGCCATTTTGTCAACTCCTACCCAGTAAAGAAAAACATCTCCGGTCTTGAATTCCATCCAGAAATCATTCACCTTCACCCAACATGGCCTTTGCCCACCAAGGAAGGTGGTGATGAGAGATTTAAAAGTGCAATTATAAGAGGTTTTCCAATTTAGAACGAATATTTGAAATTGATGGTTTGGTTTGTCAAAGAATTGTCTCTAACAGATTAAAATTAGACCTCCATTCGAATCTAAAATTCCATTCAGATACCAGTATACCACTTCACCAGGTAGTTTAGGTTCCAAACGATAAATGAATGTTTTATTTAAAAATAAATATACTTGTCCGACATAAAAAATAGTACAATACCATAAAAAGTGTATAGAATGTCATGAAATTTGATAGAAAAAGAATTGTATGACGTTTTGACATTAGAACATGTGCCATTATAACGGCATATATGTATTACATTTAACATTACCCAGAATTCAACACGGCGCATATGTTATGTTACGACCCCATTATGCAACCCCATTTAGAACTAATATTTGAAAAATTGGTATTTGATTGCCTTTTGATTGAGTCAAAACGAATATCTTTACAGACCACGGATGGCCTTCTCTTAAATGTTTCTTTACAATCCACAGATTGTGGGCAGACAGGCATCTTAAGCATAAACATGGAATCTATGTTTCTACAACTTTTTAGCATAGACATTTCTATGGTTTATTTATACATTTCGAACCCAAAAAAATCCTCCATTAAGATACTAATACATCACTTTATCAGGCAGTTTGGTCCAAAAACGATAAATTAATGTTTTATTTTAAAGGATAAATATACTTTGCCCAACATAAAAAAAAATACAACGCCATAAAAGAATGTATAGAATGTCATAAAATTGATAAACAGAGAATATATATCAATATAAGTGATGCTAAATCCAATAGACATTCAATATCTAAATAAAAATATTTTGTTAATACGAGCATATTGTTAATGCATGAACTGTACATGATGAGATTTTGTTAATGAGAATAGTGTTTTGAGAGGTTACGCCAAAAAGCAAGTGCATCTGCTATTTTGTTGTTGTTAGTTCTCCATAAGTATCTTTTGTGTTTCCAAATGCATGCCACCCCAAGATCACCTACGAGATGGAAGAACTGGTCTTGCTGGGAGGAATTTTAGGTAATTATCCCAACTTCAGTGGCGTAACAATAGGGTGGCAAGACACGCAAATTGCTACGGGTCCCTTTTTCCCTAGAAGATGAAGTGCCGTCAATATACATTGGATACCAGGTTGACCGGCTGTCGTCCTGATCATCTCCTTCATATTTCCAGAGTGACAGATTTTTCCAATGGCAGATTATGAACAGTTACAGCAAAAAAAAGAACAGAGAATACAACAAAACATGCTGAAACAGAGTTCATTAACCAAACAATAATGCCAAGTTGTAGATCTTTTAGCCACTAAAAAGTGTTACCAGGTGCACCACGGGGAAGTAGATCTTTTCCGATCATTACAATAATAAACTGGCATTTATTAATTTTGTATTTAATGAACTAAGTTAGTAAAGTCGTAAATTAACATAAATGTGTATACAAATTTTGAACTCATTCATTTGCACGATAAATTATCGCGTCTGGTAGTAACAGTAATAGAAATAGTTACTCAAGGGTAATGCCGAATGCTAGGGGATTTACGAGCGTTCAGTGCGTAAATAGGCACGTACAAAATAAAAGTGAGTAAATTCTCGTTGCCCCCGATTACCACTCCGTTCATCAGTTTAAATGAAATTATGGAATTCCCTGATAATTAAACTTACTCATAAAATTCTCGCTGGAAGTCAGAGACTTCAGATAGCGGGGAAGTCCCTTGTTTCGCGGAGCCTCCATGTGTCACTATTATCTTACTTTTTGTTTAATAAAGGGTAGTTATCCCCAAAAGTTTCTTCCGAAGGCAGTGTCCTCCTTCTTCAACGACCACGGGGATAAGTCAGATTTCTACCTACTGGTGCTCCATCACAACAGAAGCTGCCCTTTTTCTTCCATCCATGATTAGATTACTCATGGGATATTCTTTTGTTTCATCAGATCTGCGATTTATAAAGCTGAATTAGTTGATTGGGAAAATTAGATAATAAAATGTCTAATATTAGAAAATATCCGGTGGGTGTGAAAATGATAAAAGGAAGATGGAATTTGAAGAAAAAAAAAAAGAAGTTACTTAAAATAAGTCAATATTCTAAGAGTAAGGAAGCAAACTAATCTTACTTGACTCTGTACACCAGAACCACATCACTGTGTCTTATGGGCTGAGTTACCCAGCAGTGTGGAAATGAGGGGGGAAAATCTGGCTGAACTCTGTGACGCTCTAAAGTCATAGATGACCGGAATATACAAAAACTCAATGTTCTTTGAAACAGCTACAAACATTTATTGCATGGCCAGCGGATTGAACCCTCTGAAACCTGTGACGCACATTGAGCGCCAGAGTCACTAGACACTCGGCTATTTAGGTGTTCCTTGTGGCCAGGAAGAAACATACTGTGTCGTAACATAAATAGAAATTAAAAAGTGTTTTTCTCTCCAACATAGCAGTCCCTGGCTTTTAAAGTACACTGACCCAAAAACACCACATCCCGATATACACATGATCAAAACTAATGTGAAGTGCTTGAAATTGATTTGGAAAATGACATCTTCGTCATACATTACTGATAATGTTTAAAATGAAACGGTTTGTGATTTCGAAAATAGACACAATTTAACCTAAAGGCACCATTAGGTAGTACTTTTAAAAAGAAAAAATTTGTTTTTATTTTCTTTTTAAAAAGAAAAATTCATTATATTTAAGTTTTTTAGGGCCTCCATTAAAAAAAAATATTTTTTGCCACGGCTTGAGAATATTTTAATCCAATGAATTTATTGTCCGTACAGGTAAAAACCCTAATTGTTGATGTGAGACCTGAAAATTTCTGCATGCTAGGTGCAAAAGGTCAAGTCGAAAATATGCCGTTAACCTGGTCTGTAAAAGCCCACCCACATCCCACTTAAAAACAGCCACACATAAAACCCACCTTATCCCACATATACAATTTTAGGTTTTTATACCAATACGACCAGTTTTATATCTCCGAAGAGACCACCTTCCATCCCGGCATCGGGGCGTTGTGCTGACAAGCAAAATAAACACCAGAGGTAAGTATGAAGAACAATAACAATAACAACAACAAAAAGCAAATGCACTTTGCTTTTTCGGTGTGAACTTAACATTTGAAAGCAACAAAGCAAACAAAGTGATCTCACTATACAATTCATTAACTTATGACTCGTCAAACGTGCCAAAAAAGACGACACGCGATAAATGTCTAAACACAATACATATGAAAAACTTCATTTTTAATTTTACATAACGAAAACTTCAGTGTTAATTTCTTACAACAACAAATTATAGTTAAAATTTGGGACCTTTTCAAAGAAAGAAAAAACCAACCTTTTGCTGATATTACTGTAACAGAGCAATCCTTCCTCGTAGATCCAGCTGTACTGGTGACGATACAGGTGTACGTAGCAGAGACCCTTGCGGAATGTATGAGCAGCCGACTGCCTGCAGGATACAAGTCTTCCACCATCTCTGGTTCCAAGGATGGGTTGAGGATGTGGTTGTTTTTGACCCAGTTGTAGCCGAAGCTGCCGTGGATGTCGTCCTGTGACAAACATGTGATCACTATTCGTTCTCCCTGTCGGACCGTGGACGTCAGTGGCATGACTTGGACTTGCGGTTTTGTCACCACCGACACTTGGATGCTCTTGTTCTGGATGGTACCCCAGTCTGACACTTGGCAGATGAATTCTCCTGAAATCAGAAATTTCAAATTTAGAAATCTCTATTTGGATTTTATAATTAAATTAGGAAATTGGTAATGAAAGTTTTTTTCTAATGCAGCTCGCAAATACTTAGGCAATTGTCTTTTATACCATAAGCAAGGGCTGCACCGACATTACTCACCTAGCACTACCGAGGAGATGCGTGTAGCTTGAAGATAAACTACGGATGCGGAGTAAAAATACTCCTCTACAATTACAAATCTAATGACTACCTAACCACCATTACAAACCTAATGAAATTTGAATTGATATTGATTTCTAGTTGAATATTAGTGGTTTTTAGATGTACACAAGATGCCCGTAAGCGACAAAAAGGAATTGATTGAATATTAGTGGTTTGGATGCAATACAAAAGGATTATTTGGTACTTATTTGGTAATATATAAAATAATTGGGGCCTGAAGGTCGAGTGACTAGCTCGGTGCCACAGGTTTCGGGTTCGAGTCCCGGCGGTTCCATTCTTATTTGCAGTGATTCAGAATCCACTTTAAACCGTAGGTCTTGGTCTAATATGGCTGTTGATCGTTGGGCATAGAGCTAGCAACCTTATCTCGTAAAAAGACCATCTCTGAAACCGGAATCTGCCATTAGGACCACCATGGGGCTGTTGCGCCAATGGAGAAGAAGATGAAAGTGTAATGGCTTTAGGGGCCTGATGGCCAAGTGACTAGCGCTCGATGCCACAGGTTTCAGGTTCGAGTCCCAGCGGTGCCATGGATGTTTGTAGTGGTTTATTTTATCGCTCTACGGTCATTTTTTGCACATTTAAGGCTAATTGGACCAGGATCACTCATAAATATCCTTGCCACCGCCAGGATTCGAACCTGAAGCCTGCGGTACCAAAGGCCAGAGTGCCAGCCAATTGACCATCAGGCGGCTTGTAGTGGTTCGGAATCCACTTTAAACCGTAGGTGCCAGTCCAAAATGTATGTTGAGCGTTGGGCGTAGGTCTGACAAACCTACCCCGTTAAAAGAAAAGCATTTCTCGTCTCGAAATCTGACAGTAGGCAGACGGCCTTGCCCCAAATGGGAATTCTGTATGAATTTCATTTGAGCATTTTTTTTTTTTTTTTTTTTCTATTTTTACTTTCTAACCTTTAATTTAATCTAAAACAAATAATTTTTTTAAAAATATGTTAATCAGTACTTCTGTAGTTATTTTCTTCTGCTCAATTTTGTTACATTTGATACCACCTGTTATCAAGGAAAATTGTTTTTAATGATTTTCTACATGAAAATATTTTTGTTTTACTTTTCAAAAATAAAATATTTCACGAATTCATGGACAAACTAATTAAGAAAAAAGAAGAGCTAAGATTTAGTTTCTCCCGAATCTATGAATATTTATGAAGTGAAACAAATTTAAATCTCAAAAGACTTAAAAGTTTGGCAGAAAAGATTTCTTATTTCTTTTATCATAGCTTATTTGATTTGTATGTTGGCAAAATAAATAAAAAAAAAAAAAAAAAAAAAATTTCACACGTGAATCAGTAAACAGGGGACATGATTGCATTATGTATGTGTTTCTTTTACATTTCTTTTGATATGATTTGCATTATTAACTCTAAATATGCTAAAAGTAGATTCCTATGTAAAAGAAATAAGTATTAAAAACATTTGTATTAATGATTCTTTTCGATGTATTATGATATGTCCCAAGACTTAAATATGTCCAAAATGTATTTATTTAATTTTTTCAAGAATTGATTTGTCTTTAAATAAAAAACCGGTGAAATGTTATTCATAAATGCATTATTTTTTTAGTGAATAGTTAATTTAGAATTGAACTATGACCAATTCTTCTTTTTCATTGGCGCAGAAGCCCCATGGTAGGCCAAGGTCATCTGTCTACAGGCAGATTACGAGGCAAGAGATGTTTTCTTTTTTTACGGGGTAGAGCTGTCAGCTCTACTCCAAAACAGTCATATAAGAACGGGACCTACTGTTTAAAGTGGATTCCAAAGTACAACAACCGTTCATAGCACCACCGGTAGTCGAACCCGAAATCTGTGGCTAAAGTTAACACATTTTTTCATTCTTATCCCACTTGATCATATTGACAGTAACATTTTAGGCCACATTCATGAATCTGTGCGGTCTCATGGAAGAAGGGCAGCATCTATTATGATAGAGACCCGTAGGTAGAAGTCTGAATTGGCTCCGTGAGGCTGAAGAAGAAGGGCAGTGCCTTCCGGGAGGACATTTTAGGGGGAACTAAACCACTTTTGCGTATCGTATGGAAAAACATTTTGACACATTTCTTTCTTCTTATTATTCCACTTGATCATGTTGATAGCAGCACATTTAGACCACGTCCATGAATCTGTGCGATCTCATGGAAGGAGGGCGGGCGGCAGCTTCTGTTGTGATAGAACACTTGAAGGTAGAAGTATCACGTTGTTCCGTGTCATTCAAGAAAGAGAGCAGTGGCTCACTGAAATAATTTCTTAGGGGGAACTACCCCTCATTTGCGTATCGTATGAGAGAAAACCCGGAAATTCTTATCAGGTAGTCCGATTAACGAGGCAAGATGCTGAACATCACAAACACCATCGAGCGTCCTCGATTTTTGAAACAGTGTCTACAGCACAGCCGCCAGTGGATTGAACCTCAGTCCTAACGCTCACCAGTTATGCGCGCTGCCAGTAAGGCACGAGTTGGGAAGTTGACAGATTCTATAGAGTTAGATTTACACAATTTTCAATCAATAATAATTGTAGAATTAAAATTTACATATACAGACACCCTTTTCCTTATATATATATATATATATATTATATTATTCAGTAATAGTTTCAAGAAAAAAGTATTAAAACTGCTGTACTTAATAATGCTGTGTCTTGTAAAGTTTGCAGAAGTAAAAATTAAGCAATCATGTACAAGAAATATTCTCATTTACTTGCAGACAGTTTGCAAATTAATCATCCCAGTTTTAAAATTTTTATCCGACGTTTTAAAATTTAGAAGTGAAAAATATATCATTCGCTAACACAAATATACTTAACGATTTAAAAAAAAATACTTAAGAATTTTTAAGAAAATAAATATATAAATTAAAAATTTCTCTTCCCCAAAAAGCCTTTAAGATAAAATATTTTACAACACCAGCAAAAAACACCAAACGATACTCGACTCAACATTAATCTTGAATAATCTGGCATCTTTGAGAATTTTGTTCCGAGTCATTTCTCAGTGAACTTTTTAACTAGAACAATCGAGTTATTTTAAGAATCAGACATCGTGGAAAAACAAAAAAATGCAACAAATGACACAAAAAAAAAGTCCCCAAACTGCTTCTATTAATGCAAAAATTACGTGCTCCATAACCATACATCTAAGGAAGAAGTAACACACCAAAAGTTGGAAATGGCAAAAGAAAAACCTCATTATTACAAGCAAGAACACAAAGAGAATAAATCAAAGTTGAGTTTTAGTGCGACATTTATTATCTTTAGTTGTTCTTGAGGGTTTTTTTTTGTTAATGTTTATTGGAAGAAACTCATCAGTTTAATTCTTTATTTTGTGGCAACATTACACGTTTCTGATTAATGTTTATGATTTTAACAACATGGAGGACATTGTAGTAGTAATAAAAAGAAGCATTCTGATGAACATTAATATGGGTGAGTTATTGCAATTTTGTTTTGTTGAAAAAAATAATTTTATGAGGAGAAATTATCGTGTATGTTTAACATATCTTTGTTTTATAATCAATCCTTATGATGATATTTTTATAATCTTGTTATATTGGCTTCCTTAGTGGCGAATTTATTTTAATATTTGCATAATTGTATACGTGTAATACATTTTGCGTGATGTTGTATTGAAATAGTTTTTCTTCTCAAGATAATTATTGTAATCATTGCGGTATTTTTGGGAATAAGGTAATTTAAAAAAGACTATACGTAAAGGATAAAGCAAACAATATGCTGAAGTCTATGTTCATTTTCTCATTTACATAATGAATTATTTCCACGAGATATGTTATAGAATTAGAATAGTAAATATTTAACTTGTATTAAAATTCCAATTTAAGTTATGTATTACCTTTTATAATTAACTTGAAAACTTGCAAAATGTTTTATTGAATTTTAATGGAGTATTTTAAATTTAAATGATTAAAATAAAAATTTTGATTGTAATTAAAAATTTATTAAAAATGATTAAATTTAAAAATTTATTAATAAATGATTGCATGATTAATTAAAAAATGTTTAAAAATTTAAAAATGATTATTTTTTATTAAAAATGATTGATTTAAAAATTTATTAAAAATGATTAATTTAAAATTTATTAAAAATGATTGATTTAAAAATGTAAAATGTATTAAAAATGATTAATTTAAAATTTATTAAAAATGATTGAAAAATGATTGATTTAAAAATTTATTAAAAATGAAATTGAAAAATTATATTAATAATTTATAAAATTGATTTGGTTGGAATTTTTCCGGAATTTTCCAAAATGATTGATTTAAAAACAGCATGTTATCCATAAACTGTAACGATAAACTATTAAAAAACTGTCTATTCAGACGGAAAAACAAATTACGTTTTACCTTTAGAAGAGCTACAATACAAAAATACTCTGTTTCATGAAAAATCTGTTCACATAGGCTGTTCTTTTCAAATGAACAAACAACTTAACTCTGCACATTTCACTAGCTGTACCTCTCTTACTTGTATTTCTTAATTGCAAGTTACTGAAACAAACTGTTAGCATAAAAGATTGTTGTCCAACAAAAGAATTATATTTGCACTAAACACACGTTAATTTTCATTTATATAAAATAAAAAGCTATTAGCGATTCTCTGTAATTTTGTTGCAAAATATTTGTTCCTTCCAAAACAGATACTCCTTTATATTTACTGAAATGAAGAAAAAAAATACATCACCGCTTCTAAAAAAAAAAATAAGTTTCAGAAACAGATGTAAACATGACAAGCGACAACTCTAAAATATACAACTTCTACATGCACTTTTTTCATTATTCGAGTTAAGACTAGCACTTTTCAAAGAAACCTTTTTTTTTTTATGCTTGGAATTTTTTTTCCATTTCGTACTTTTTTCCCTAGAACTTTTTTTACCCTATCTTTTAAGATGCTTTTGAAGTATACAGTTCTTTAATGGTTTCACTATAGATTATATTAATTCTAATATTCTGTACGGCTGTTATCTAGAAATTTGAAATTGTGTAACAATCTTGTGAAAAAATATGAAACCCCAACCATTTAAAGGTTTGATTGTTTGTCTTAGACTTTTGCATCGATATGGATAGTACTTATAGAATGCCTCTAATAAACCAAAAACTAGAGTTGAAATATTTATGTATGCCTTACTCTTTGATTAATAACATGGGCAGGAGGACGAAAGTTTTATTACCTCAAGAAGCATACATTTGTTGTTATGGATATTGCAGCATTATTTCACTTGAATGGATATTGCAAGATTATTTCAATTGTTATGGATATTGCAAGATTATTTCACTTGTTATGGATATTGCAGCATTATTTCATTGTTATGGATATTGCAGCATTATTTTTGGAACAAGATTGTTATGGATATTGCAAGATTGTTGTTATTTCACAAGATTGTTATGGATATTGCAAGATTGTTGTCGTGGATTTCAAGATTGTTGTCGTGGATGGGCTGCAAGATTGTTATGGATGTTGCAACATTGTTGTTATGGATTCAACATTGTTGTTATGGATGTTGCAGCATTATGGATTTGTTGTCATGGATGGTGCAACATTGTTGTTATGGATGTTGCAACACTATTGCCGTGGATGTTGCAAGATTGTTGTCGGGGGATTTGCAAGATTCCATAAAGATTGTTGTCGTATTGCAAGATTGTTGTCGTGAAAGCTGTTGTCACAGCTTTGAAGAATAAGAGTTGTCGGGGATGTTGCATTGTGTTAGAATTGTTATTGGGGATTTATTAATGAATTATTTGGTGTGGAATTGTTGTCCGGAATTTTCCATCAAGCTGCGACAACAGCTTTGAAGAATAAAAGTGGCGATAAAAATATTAATTTATTTATCCATAAAAGCCTTTATTTATCCATAAAAGATTTCACAATTTTTTGAGTATAGATAATATGAAATGTAATACAAAAATCAGCCTTAATATTAGCAGATGACAATCAAACGGCAAAATAATTGGGAAAATACATTTATAAATTCATAAGATTATTGACTTGAATAGGATCATTATAAGTATCGACTGGAATACTTTCGAATGCCGGGCACTTTGATCTTAGTGAAAGGAGTTATATAAAACTTGGTTATATTAGCAGTAGAGTGCATCTGCTGCATTGTACACACATTTTCAAACACCACATCTGGG
>BPLR01004373.1:0-17399 GCA_021605095.1 Caerostris extrusa | reverse complement strand
ATATGTTAAAACAAATATTTTGAGTCTGACATTAGAATAGGTTTTGGTGCGATATCTTGAAATTAGTACTTCGCCTTTTCTATTGATAGGTAAGAGACAATGAGTCGGTGTGACACTATTTAAATGCAATAGATCGTATGGATCGATCAATGCGTATTTTCCATTGTTCAGCTGAGGTGTTAAATTTTATCTTTTTTTGTATGATGAAATCTTCCGGTGAAATCCAATTTAAATTCCGTTGTATCTGACGTGCATTTGGCTGAAGAATCTGCTTGTTCATGTATGTCAACGTGACCTGGCTTCCAGACGAATTGTAAGGATAAAAATGAAGTTTTGCTATGATTTCCAAGCAGTTTGATAGCTCTTGTGGATTTAAATTACAATTTCGCAGAGCTCTAGGGCAGAGAGGCTATCTCATAAAATAATATAATGATGTGATTCGAAGGCTGTACAAATTGGTAAAATCTCCGACAGAGTTTCTGCTGTAAAATACTATTGTAATTTGAGATCGTCCCAGAAGAATTTTCTTGAGAGAAAAATTAAGAAATTGAGTGTTTGGCTGGAGATTTGGATGCGTCAGTTGCTAAAATGATTTTATTTTTTACAATTTTTCTTTTATATTGTTCACAATGTTTCTTGATTAAATCGTGTGGTGTTTCCTGGTTTGGAAGGGTAAATCATCAAGATGACAAGAAGTCTTATCATTTTTTATCAATGGGTGGAAAATTGGGAATTATAAATTAAGAGTGATGTGTAAATGTTTCAAAAATGTCAGAGAAAACAGATTTAGAGAGAAATTGGATGTTTCAAACTTGGAGCATAATTCTCTAATTTGAGAAATTGAGAGAGGGAGAGGAGGAGCCAAAAGAGATGCGTTTTTGGAAAACAGTTCAACTAACATTAACTGTCTTTGGAACAGTGATATTTGGCCGGCTTCTTTGTATAACACTGAAATAGGAGTCCATTTGGGAAGACCTGTTTGAACCGTAAAGTGATATTGTATACAATGGTGAGAATTTGTTGGTCGCGGGAGCAAAAGGAAGTAAAAATAGGAGAGACATATTTCAGAATGCTACGAATAGTGGAGTTATTAATTTGATGAGATGTCATGGACGACACCCCAAGAGTTTGCTGCAATTGCTTTGATCGCATTGAGTTTTTTAATAGATTTATTTTTGATGTAGGAAAAAATGTTGCCTGAAATTGAGATTATGAAAAAATTAGACCAAAAAGTCGGGTGTGTTGTTTCCATGGAATGTTAGTGTTATGAATTTGTAAATGACGATGGGGAACTTATTTTGTTTGAAAAATTAACTGCTTCACTTTTTCTGGAAGGAGAATGAAATGTGATACACCAATGTGAGATTTTATGTAGTGAAATTTGGAGATTAGAGACAATGTTTCAAGTTTATAGTCACTGCTGAAAAGAAAGATATCGTCAGCATAAATTAATTATTCAGAATGATTAGGGATGGCTTCAAAGATGTCTCGCATTAGGGAAAGTAAAAGCGCTGGCTTCAACATCGTGTGGAAAACCTTTCATCGAAACAGTGTTTCTCAATTTGACTATAAAATTCCTGTTGTGGATAAAATTGTTTCACTTTGCTGCCTTGTCTTTTGATTCCCAAAGTAAAAGTTTATAAATTAATTCATCTCTCCAAGCGTTGTCATAGGCAGAAGAACTAATTCATCACATCATTTTTCACGGAGTGCCTTGGTCATTTTTCGACACAGAGGGCACACAGTAAAGTCCATTGGAGAGAAACACATTAATAACATAGAGAATAAAAGGAATAGTGATAATGGTCTGCCCAGATTACATAAAAATTTACAAGTGCAAGGTTAAAGAGAAATCTCTAAAAATACTTGATAATATACAAACAACAATTAATATACAATGCTGACAAACAAAAATATACAAAAAAGAATAGAACAGATGAAAAACTACTACAAAGTAGAGTAATTGGAAATGATGACAAGGATCAGGTCTTTGCTGGGAGCTAGCGTGTCTTTGATTATGAATTTCATCATTCGGAATAGAGTTTAGATTTGCGTAAAATTTGTCGCAAGCTTCAGCATAAAATTTTGAATAGTAGGGAGGGCTAAACAACGACGGATGTCATCATTTCTAAGGTACCATGGAGAACTAGTGATCATTCTAAGGATCTTATTTTCAAAACGTTTGATAAAGTTAATGTGGTACCTAGCATTTGAAACCGGGCAAGTTAAAAATAGTACATATAAATAATTAGTTTATTTTCTAAGGAAAGAGGTGAGTTTTTATTAATATATGGATACAGCATGCGGATTCAGTTGTTAGCTTTTCTTTTAAGGTTACTCAAATGATTATTATAGGTTAGTTTATTATCAAGAAGAACTAATTTGATAAAGTTAAAAACTTTTTCGTATTCTTAGCTTCCAACAATTTTATGGTGAAGAAGAAAAAGAGTGTACATGCAGTCTTTAAAAGGAATGAATCCAGAAAGATTATAATGAAATTTTTGAAATCTTAGAATTGAATGAGTCTCTTGACTTGAGTACGATTCTTTTGAAATTTTACTTAAGATGGAAGTTAAAGCAATTGGACGATATGATGCAACAGAACTGTTATTACTTTATTATGTTTGAGGATCGGAAGGACTTGAGCAGTGAGCCATTCTTCTGGGATGTTACCTGTGATCCAAATATTATTAAAAATTTGTACTTGTTGAAGGTAGTAATCGCGAAGAATGTTGATTAATTTAGCCGGCATTCCGTCATATCGCGGTGAAGTATTGGGAGTGGATTTAATTGTATCAGTAAGTTCAACGAAAGGAAAAGGATTATTATAATCCTGAGTGGAATCGTCAGAAAAATCCAGAGGAGAAAAATGAAAAACGAAACGAAGTGGGATGCCAAAAGATTAGCTTGTTGATCAGCGTTGGAAATGATGGAGTTGTTGCTCGTGCGAAAATTTTGTTATTTTCTGGAGTACCCTGCCTGTTGTGAATTGCTTTAATGATTTTGTAAATTCTACCATTAAATTCCGCAGAGTCGCAAAAATGAGTCCCAATATTTTCTTTTTCAGTTGCGAGATAAGTCGACGAAGAGTGGCTGACGTTTTTTTTTTATATTCGATCCAGAAATATCTGGAAAGTTGGGATCGAGCTTTGTATAAGAGATTTCTTTTGTGAATGACGACATTTTCCATTTTGAATTCCACCAAGGTTGAGATGGTTTATGAGAAATAATGTGTTTTTGACAATTACTATGTAACTGATTTGAGAGAAACATTTGTAGATCAAGAATAAGTTTCAAATGTAGGCAAGGAATGTTGATTATCTTGGATAGATTGAATAAGTTTAGCCAACATAGGGATTGGCTATAATTTTTCAGCTGGTGACTGATTAGGTAATACAGTTGAATTAGTAAATGATCGTTGTCAAATGGTTCTGAATGTACGCGGAAAGAAATGTTGGGGTAAATATCTGCACTTCCGATGGATAAATCAAGAAGAGGACGATGAAGATGTATTATGAGTATGTGGGTTCGTATTAAGGAGGGTGAAATGGTTGTCAAGAATAAAAGAGAAAAATCAAGAATTCATTAGAATTTTGGAATTGTTGTTATAAGAGGATGAACCGAGAACAGGATGTTGAGTATTGAAGTCACCAAGTATAATAACAGAGGAAAGTAGGTGTTGTTGGATTGCTTCTAGCTGCCATTCAATGGTGAATTCACCTTTGGGAGAATATATATTGGCTAATGGAAAAAAATTTACGATGGAGAAGGATTGAAATTGCTTGAATTTCATTATCCGATTGTGGAAGATTTAGAGAAATTAATAGAACTACAAGAAAAAGAAGTATCAATGGTGATCATCAAACCTCCCTTCTTGTGTTGTTCGATCTGTTTTTTCAAAAAATATGTTTGCCAGGTAAATGAAAAATAGTCGTTGTGATTGAGAAAAGTTTCTTGGATTACTAAAATTTTCAGCATAATTGAAAAATTTTAGATGTCATGGTTTTTTTGGCTAGAATGATTCTTGCATTCCATTGAACAATATATAAAGTATGAAAGAACATTGGAAAAAAAATTAAACTGAACAAGTAAAGCAAAAAGTATCCAAAATAAAGAGCCTTAGAATTGTACTATGTTTTTATGTCTGACTGATCAGAGTGTAGTTGATTAAAAAAGAAAAACATTCTGTAAAGCTCTTAGTTCCGAATGAAGAGATGGAATTATCTAATTCCTGTAAAAGTTCGTATCCGTATTTTTTTGGATTTAGGTTTCTTTTATCTTTTATATTCTAGATTTGAGTTGATGATAAAGTCTTTTTAAAGTTTGTCCGATTGAATTAAGAGCTGCAGTAAAATTAGTGGATAACTGTTGAAGAGATTCTTGAAAAGATGCTCTGATGCTGAGTCTGTAATTATTTTTGTGTGTCTAGTGAATATTGATGAAGTATTTGAGATATTTCCTCTTTGGTGATGAAGCCGGAAGACTTAATGGATGCTGTTTTGAGATGGGATGCATAAATATCTTCAGTTTTAGAATGGTAGGGTCTGCGAGCCTCGATGAAAGATTCGCGTTTTAAATTTCAATAATTTTTACTCTGCCTTTCTTTTTGAACACTTTAAATCTGTGTCTTTATGATCGTCTCCGCACTGGATACACTTAAGAATCTGTGAAGTGCAAGTTAAAACGTTGTGAGGAACGCTGCATTGTCCACATGCTAGATTATTTTTACACGAATTAGTTGGACGTGTACACGAAAAGCAGAATCTTGCACTGTCGCGGTTTATCAAGAAATAGAGAGATTTTTTTGTCACAGCCATATTTTAGTATAGTGCCCAGAATAGTAACTAACACGGGGGATGAAAACGATTGTTTTCTAATATTGACAAAACGACGTAATTCAGCTATCGAAAACTAATTCTCTTCCTCAAGTTCTGTAGCTAAATTTTCCAGCTTGATATCTAAGGCGATGTCGTGGATGAGAAAACGGGTAGTCACAGATTCTGGTAAAAGGAAGCTATTACGGGAAGTCCCATAATAGCCTTAATGTGAACTAGTTCTTTGGCAGTTTGGAAATGATCAGTAGATAAAAACAGTTTTCCTTGACGGGAGAGGCACATATTGTCGATGTACTTGAGTGAAGTCACTTTCGTGGCTATGTTATCCTTCAGTATCCGCGGTGAGCCCAAGGTATTGCCTTGTCTGTAACTTCGAATTTAAAAGTAAATGATTTAGCATCGTGTTGGGCAGCTATCTGCAAATTTTCCAAAATGTCACGTCGGGATTTAAAATTTATATCCTCTTCTGAAGAATACTTCATTGAAGGAATGTGACGTGGCACACGTCATGTTGCAAAACAGAAAAAAAATCCAAAATTACAAGAAGATATCAACTTTTTCTACATAGGTTACAGGATTAAGAAAAAAAAAAATTCCGTAAAGGAGGAAAGAAGTCGTGGTGTGCAGTCACCACAGATGGCAATAACTGCTGCAACACTAATATCGTAATATAAAAAGCAAACTCGTGATTCGTTTGGAAAGAAAATTTCGTTTCATTCGTTAGTCTATGCCCGGATTCAGAGCCCAATTGCAGATGCAATCGCTTGCAATCTAATGTCAAGTGTAGTTGCAGCAGACAATGCTGCAAACAACTTTGAACGGTAGTGCTAAAACAATGTGTTGTGCAACAAGCTATGTGCTTCCTAATACTTCAATAGGATCTATTAATGCCATGCATACAATATTCCCGTCCTCACATGTGGTTCCACAACGAGGTTACTGCAATCGTTTTCATCCTTCGGTCCGTCCCTCCGTCATCCATCGATTGTATATCCACATCACTGTAACTTGAATACGCTAGATTCGACGACTAATTATAAATAAGTGGAACCAGTATTATAACTGGAATTATAATCCGCAACCTCTAAGCTACAAATCTCCCCCTGTCAGCTTCAGAAACTCGCTTGATTAACGCCTGTATTCTTCAACGAAGCTCACAGCGAAAGAAAATCCTTAAAACATCTTTTCCCCTTTTATAACGCTTACCTAGAAAAAAGCCTTGATGTGCGTCTAACCATTTGTGTGCTGCAAAGGTACACGTGATACAAATTTCGAAACTTTTGAATGCTTCCTTCATGGTTGTGCAATTTGGATAACAAGCAGCACTTACTTGTATGTGTATATTAACTGAAAATTTTTTTTAATGGCGAAGCAAGTAACTAAATATAAATCTTTATTTAAGATTTAAAATACAATGGTATTTCATTCACGGACGTATACAACACAATTTTATAATTTATTCTGCATTAACTATAAGAGTCAATTTGTTCCAAATTTGCCATCCTCATCTCAGATTCAATCAAAAAGTTTTTTAATCACGAGGCAAATAACTAAATATAAATACTTTATTAAAGATTTAAAATACAACAGTATCAATTTTTGGACAACAATAGCGTAATAATCCAGAATTTGTGGAACATAAGGATTGTGAAAAAAAACTATTCTCTCGATTGGGATCATCTAAAAATTGCAGAAATTTCAAAGTATCACTTAAACTCAAAGATTGAAGATATTTTTTGACAACTTTATTTACCATTTCGGCAATAATTGAACGGTTTGTTTCCTCAGATTCTTCAGACAACTTTGCATAATACCGTTTGTGTATTTCACGTGTACGGCGAACAATTCTACCAACAGTCATAAGAGTATCTACGGTCTTCCGTAAGTAGCTTTTATCATCTCCCTTGAGGAATCGCCCTTGCAACATGAACATCGTAGAATCCTGCACCATCTCTGCCGTCAGAAAATCTTCATAGTCCCAATCACATTTCTGCACTGTCACTCTTTTAAATGTCCGTTCATTCAGAGAGCCTTCTTCTCTGAGTCTCATATATTTTAAGGTATTCATTGTTCTATATGAAGAAAATAAAAAATTTTAAAGAAAATAAGCATAAATAAGAAAATCTTTGTAAAAAGCACCATTTAAACTATTAAAAAGTGTGTTCGTTTCTAGTACAGGAACTCATGAATTTATCCACAATATTATGAATATATTTACATATTTATTAACAATAAAAAATATATTCATGTGAATTAGAAGTTAGGCCAAAAAAAGTTTGCAGTAAAAACTAAAACAAACTAAAAACTAAATAATAATTTTTGAAAAGTTTTGAAATTTCATTCCAATAAGATATGATTCTTTATTACAAGATTGTGAAATATTACTTTTTGGACCTCGTTTGGGAGCTGCTTTTGCACAGCAATATTTCAAAAGTTAAACGCTTAAATTTTTTAAAATTAAAATGTGTATAACGTTTAATAAGTGTTATACACAATTTAATCTAAGCATTAAAACAAATAGGACCTAGATCTCGTTCGTGAAATGTCTTTTCCAAATGTTTAATAATTAAACAGATCAGTGGAATGTTGTTCGATACTATAAAAAATCTTTAATTTCACAATTCTTTATGCATATTTGAATTTAAAAAAAATGTTAAAAATTTCGAAATTTCAAAGATATAGTATTCAAGGTCCTGAATGCTAAAAAGGCTGTAAATGAAAGAAAAATTGCCATGAAGTAGTAGAAATAAGGCATTTTGCATATAATTTCACACTTTATGAGACATATATTCGAATACTTCTGGTTAGTTTGTATTTCGTTTCTTAGATCGTAAAGCTATTCTTGCATTTTAAGATATTTTTAGATGTATTACCCAGGATGTATGCATTAAATATATAGGAACATCAAAGATTTATGGGTTAACCCTTGTTCAAAAGAGTTGTTATAGTGAATTATTGATTGAATTTAAATTATTTTTATTCATTTGGAAAAATATCGAAATTAAAAACTCATTCAGTAACATATCTAGTGAAATGAGTTTTATTTGTATTTCCTGACGAATCGTTCTTCCAGAAATTAATAAATTAATAGTTTAAAAAAACTAAGAAACAAGCTTTTAGAGTTACTCAAACTTAAAAGTAAAAAAATAATTATTAACATAAGAATAATATGACTGACGAGAAAAAGGAATGTCACTGTTCTAGAAGCGTGAGTTGCTCGATATCAATCGTTATAATTTTTCACTAGTTTCATTCCGAAATGCAGAGTTAGTTTTAAAATGTCATACAAAGCACCCCACGCTTTTAGAACAGTGAACATTCCTTTTCTCGTCAGTCATTTTATTCTTATGTTATTTTTTACAATTATTTTTTACTTTTAATTAGTTTGATTAACTCTAAAAGCGTGTTTTTTAGTTTTTTAAAACTATTAATTTAATTTTTTACTTTTTAGTTTGATTAACTATACGCATAGGTGCATAATCTCGAAATCCCGAAATTTCTGAACACAGCGACTGCAGTAGAGCCCTTTAAGCCATAGGTGCTTACAGTGGATTCGAATCTCAGATAGTAATTGCATAGGTGCAAATGCCGAAATTTCTGAAAATAGCGACTGCAGTAGAGCCCATAAGTGGATTCGAATCTCAAAGTAGTGGTAATGCATACGTGCAAAAATCCCGAAATTTCTAAAAACAGCGACTGCAGTAGAGCCCTTAACACAGCGACTGCAGTGGAGCCCTTATGGGATTCGAATCTCAGATAGTAATTGCATAGGTGCAAAATTCCGAAATTTCTGAAAACAGCGACTACAGTAGAGCTCACAAGTGGATTCGAATCTCAGATACTATTTGCATAGGTGCATAATCTCGCCATGTCTGAAAATATCGACTGCAATAGAGCCCATAAGTGGATTCGTGATAGCAATTGCATACGTGCGTAATCTTGAAAAATAGCTCAGATAGTAATTGCATACGTGCAAAATCCCAAAATTTCTGAAAACAGCGACTGCAGTGGAGCTCACAAGTGGATTCGAATCTCAGATACTATTTGCATAGGTGCAAAATCCCGAAATTTCTGAAAACAACGACTGAAGTGGAGACCTTAAGGGGTTTCGAATCTCAAATAGTAATTGCATACCAAATGCCAGAGCGGTAGCCACTTGGCCTCCAGGTCGCAGTAAGAAGGAAGTCCTCCCGTTTAAAGCTGAAGAAGGCTGGAAAGCCTTTGTGGAAAAAGGTTTAGTTTGTGGCTCTAGGTCAGTTTTGTGCCCATGTTTGGCAATTAGGCATGGACCATTGGTGGAAGTAGATCCAAAAGGTAACGTTTTGTTAATTATATTTTCGCTTCTGTGCCGTTCATATACGAAACTCCGAACAAGGAGTTTGTTATGTGTTCGTCAGTGTTTATAAGCAACTGTTTTTAAACACTAACACAAACATAAAAGATTTTCATTAATTTTAAGCGGCTTTTTCCAGAAATCAAGGAAGAATCGACGTCAATATACGCACAGTCAGTCTTTACAGTTTATCGGAGTATCTTGTGCCCAGGGGGCCTTAAACGCCTATCTGGTCAAAATGAGTACATGGCGAAAAGTAGGAGAAACATGGTTATCAAAAAACAGTAAATAAGTTGTTAAGGAAAATGTCCCCAAATTAAAAATTTCAAGAAGAAAATGAATAATATAAAACAGTAAAATAAAAAGAGATTCCACAGGAGGATAGGGTAACTGCTGCTAGAAATGATGACGAAAGGACGAGTTCGTCTAGGAACTTCGTAAATTGTGAAGAACCGACCGTGGGCATTTTTTTTAAAAATATTTATTCGTTTAAAAGGGAATATTCCCATACGAAACAAAACATTAGGAAATTTGTTTAGTATCACTGATAGAACACACGAACATTATTAATTTTAAGCGACTAATCAATCGGGTGTTTTCCCCAGAGATCAACAAAACTTCAATTAACAATAGTACGTTACGTTGTTTATGGTAAAACAATTCTTCCACTGCTAATATAACTCTTCCATTCTGCGCTATTCATATACGAAACTCGGAAAAATTTTTAGAAACTGGTTTATTTAATACACATACCAATTTTCATTAATTCTAAGCCACTAATAAACTAGCGGCTTTTTCCGGAAATCAAGGAAGAATCGACTGAGTTTGCACAAGCTGTTATGAAATATATTTATACACAAAAACAATTAATAAAATAGTGGTGTTAACATTATTGAGTGGAAATTCCCACAAAATTAATGGGAGGTTTTGTCATTATTTAAAAATATATGCCATTGATCAATTGGTATATATCGAAATTTTAATGATAATTCATGTAAATTGCTTTGTTATAATAGTGCCAATTTTGAACTTTTTAGAGATTCTCATAGATCTATTTGGGAAAGTTTGACAATCGTTACAAAAGATGAAAAACATGAATCCATTACATGTTATTAGAATTTGTCAAATATTTGCTATGCAAAGTAAGTTTAGATTAACAGTTTGTTTTTTCAATTCCTTCTATTAGCTCCCACTCTCCCTATATATATCTTGTTCAAATTTTCAATCGTTCATAAAATACTTTTTATTCTTCCACTCACGTTCAAATACAATTTTTGGAACTTGTAGTGGATGACACTGGATGTTAATACAGTTTTTCAAATATTAATTTCATTCATTCATTAAATTAATTTTAGTTTTTTTTTAGATTTAAGTTCCATATATCTGCCGTTAGATGGCTCCAGATAAACTTAAAAAAATGAATGAAAATTATTTATAATGAAAAAAATGTAGGAATTAACTTGAAATTTTTTTTTTTTATTACTTGTTTATTTGAAATTTTTAAATGAAATTTTACTTCTGAATATAATGAAATTTAAACTTTTAACAATTAAAAATTAAAATAATTTTTATTATCATGTGTGAATATGGATGTTTTCCTGGTTAAGGAACCGTGACATTATCCGAAAATGAGGGCCAAGCAAATAAAACTCAATTAAATTACAAATTTTGACGGAAATGGTTCTTTGGGACCCTTATCTCTTGAAATGATTCATGAATAACTTTAATCTTAAGGAATTCTGGAGAATTTGGATTTTGCTTGAAGTGTTTTGTAGTATAGTTTTGAATCACTTTTCATGTTTTAGGTTGGGATTTTAAGCAATTGTATTTCCAATGGCTATAAGTGCTCGTTGTGCGTTGATCAATTCCTTCTTTTTGAAGTTTCATATTTATCATTTTTGGCATTTTCCGGAGCCGATTGAGTTGTATAGTGCTTCTTATTATATTTGGAATACTTCATTCTTCATTTATGCCTAGAATTTTCAAACTTTGATATATTCTTTTGGCTATTGAATGTGATAACGTTTCTTGTAGAATTGGGAATACGTCATTCTTAATTCATTATTACATTTATCTTACTTTTGAAAATTCTTTTAGAGATTCTTGAACAATTCATTCTTCATGAAGTTCTTGATCTATTCAACATTGCTATATTCATGTGGCTATTAATTTGGCCATTCTTGTAATATTCCAATCAATTGCTTCATATATCTCTTTGCATTATTAAACATTGGCATATTCCTGAGTTTATTTATCTGTTCTGGAATGTTCACACATGATAAGTTGAAATTTGCCGAGTAGATTTCAGAATTTCATTTATTATAACTGAAATCATTGCGGAAATTCCTTTTTGTATATACTTTTTTTCCATTTTGTATGGATGTATTTGAATCTGTCAGACCACAGACGTTTAAATGACGGATGTAATTGTGTTTATGTTTCCGATGGATATGAAAGATCCGTAGATTGGAAAGTCATTTAATTCAGTACCAAAAATAATCCGCAATAGTCTGGTAGACATTGAAATATTAGGAACTGGTTCGAATAATTACTTATAATAACAACTTAATATTTTTTTTTTATTAAATGAATCCATAATTTTTGAAAATAAAATAGCAGAAAAATATTTTGCTATTCATATTTTTAAAATATCCCCTTTATTGTACGTTGAAATGTTTTTTTTTTAATGCAGCTAGTAAACACTTAGATAATGTCTTTTATGCCTTAAAGCAGGGGATGGGCAAACTACGGCCCGCGGGCCAACTCCAGCCCATCGGAAGGTATTATCCGGCCCGCGGATGGAATTTTAATTTCCGGTTTAATTTGTCGATCTCTAGGCTCATCTCAAAACTTATAAACTAAAACTTAGTTTGCTGGGCAGCTAGCTAAGAACGATTTGTCTCATTTCGAGGTTAAATTCAATACTCTCAGTAAATGAGGAGAAGTTTAAGAATTATGAAGATCGCTTGAAAAAAACTGCATTTTGAGTTCGAACGCAGATTTAAAGATTTCAGTGTCATTCAAACAGAATTGGATATTTTTACCATGCCTTTCAACATAAATTGTGAAGCAGTGAGATCAGATTTGCAGGTTGACTTAATTGAGTTTGTAATCTAACAATCATTTTAAGCAGTTGTTTCAAAATATGACAAAGTTAAGAGTTTTACAAATCATTATCGAAAGTAAGTTTCCCAAATTTAATATCTCACGCCCAGAAAATCAGTGCTATGTTTGCTTCATCTTATATATGTGAACAAGTGTTTTCCAACTATGAACCTCAGAAATAATTATTTCCGAAGTAGACTGACAGATCGGCATTTCGCCTCGTTCCTTTGAATCAGTGAAACTCACTTCGAACCTCAATACAAGGAACTTTTAAAAATGAAATCGCAATTTCATTCATCTCATTAACAGATTTAAATTGTAAAAAAAATTTTTTTTTTTTTTTTTTTATTTTGGCCCGCGACCGAAAATGTTTGCCCATCCCTGCCTTAAAGCAAGCGCTCAGCGAACGTTACTATATATATCTTGTTCAAATTTTTAATCGTTCATAAAATACTTTTTATTCATCCACTCACGTTCAGATACATTTTTTGAAACTTGTAGTGGATGACACTGGATGTTAATACAGTTTTTCAAATATTAATTCATTCATTAAATTTAATTAATTAATTTTAGTCTTTTTCGATTTAAGTTGTATGTATCTACCAATAGATGGCACCAGATGTAAGTGGAAAATTTCAACTTTATAAAAAGGATTTTCTGCAATATATTGAAAAAAATGTAGGAATTGACTTTAATTTTTTTAAATTACTTGTTTACGTAATTGTTCATTTCAGATTACTTTAATATACGAGGCTATTTTCTGAGATAGACTAAAAGAACTGCGAATACATGATTATTACTATTATTATAATTAATTTTTAGCGACTAACTAAATAGTCGCTTTTACTGAGAGTAACATCAAATTAGAATTAAAAACATCTACCACCTATGCTATATATATATATATATACACGCCATTAATAAAATATTATTGATAACATTACTGAGAGGATGTATTTTTATTTAACGATGTATTTCATTATTTAATTTTATATTTCATCATTTATTAAATGCAATAATATATTTTAATGAAAGTCTGTGCCAATTGGTTTCTTATAACAGTGCCAATTCCTGAGATTGTAAGGAGTTTTGTATATTTCGACAACAGATTGTGTAGGAAACTTAACCGTCGTTTTAGAAGATGAATCCTTTACTTGTTATTAGGGTTAGTCAGATACATGGTGGAGGCTCAATGGCCGAGTGTCCAGCGCTCAGTGCCACAGGTTTCTGGTTTGAGTCACTCACGGTGCCATGGATGTTTGTAGTGGCTCTGAATCCATTTAAGCCGTAGGTCCTGGTCTCATATGACTGTAGAGTGTCACGGTGCTAAATCAGTCTTCTACCAATGTGTGCTCCATCACAACAGAAGCTGCCCCCTTTTTTCCTCATTCCATGAAACCACACGGTTACGTAGGCTTGGTCTTGATGTCCACCAAGGGGATAAGAAACAGCAGCAGATATTCACTGCGCGAAATAGTTTAAATAAAAATAAAAATAGTTTTAATATTTCTTGAGAATTTCTTTTATCAAATTTTATGTTTGATATAATGAAATTAAAAATTCATCATCATCATCATCATGAGTGGCGCAACAGCCCATGATAGGCAAAGGCCGTCCACCTACTGGCAGATTACGAGACGAGAGATGTTTTTGATTTTACAGAGTACTGTTGTCAGCCATACGCCCAACGCTCTACAGTCATATTAGACTGGGGCGAAGTGGATTCCAAACCACTGCAAACATCCACATCCCCGCCGGGATTTGAACCCGAAACCTGTGGCACCGAGCACAAGAACGCTGGTCACTTGGCTAAAAACTAAAATAATTTTTACTATAACTAAAACAATTTGAAAATAACTGGATCTCCATTTTGTACCATTGCATTTGAATCTGCCTAAATCAAATTTTTGATATAATGAAATAAACAAATTAAAATTAAAATAATTTTTTATTATAGTTAAAACGATTAATAAACGAAAATAGCTTTATTTCTCTTTTATACTGTTGCATTTAAATCTACCTAGGCTAAACTTTTGATATAATATCATGTAGAAATATAGGAACGATGCATATAAGATTAATAGGTCTATGAGACGGAATGCATGGTTTTTTACCAAAGCAATATGAGTATGTGCCGTATTTTTAAGGTTGACGAATCATTTGGTAAGTAAAATGCGGAATAAATGTTTTTTTTCCTAATGTGGCTGGCAAACACTTAAGCAGTTGTCTTTGATGCCTTACGCAAGCACTACATCGATGTTACTCATTTAGCACTACCCAGGAGGGTGCATGTATCTTGAAGATGAGTTACGGACGCGGAGTAACCATACCCCCGCAACGCTCTACGATCTTATTAGACCGAGATCTACAGTTTAAAGTGGATTCCGAACCACTGCAAACATTCATAGCCCCGCCGGGACTCGAACCCAAACGTGTGGTACCGAGCGCCAGAGCTCGATACCACAGGTTATTCTAATAAATTATTCAGGTTAGGTCAAGTTATAATAATAAATTATTATAATCTGCATAGATTTAGAAATATAAAAATATCTGAAAAGCAAAGTTTTATTTTCCCATTTTATTATAAATATATAAGAAAAACAGAGAAATTATAGAATCACATTTAATTTTTGTTTTCTTAAATGGTCGCATTATTTCAGAAACATATGCAAACCCTGAACACGTATGAATAAAACATAAACAGCTCTTTTTTAAATTAAATAACAAATACAGTAGAACCTCTTTAAGTCGAACCTCGATAAGCCGAAAACCTCGATAAGATTTTTGTTCCCTTCCCTTCAAACCCCAAAACCTCCATTACACGAAATTTCAACCCTCTTTATGTCGAAATAATTAGTCAATCCCCACAAGACATTTTGGTATATATTTTCCCTCCGTAACTCGAAAAAAAAAAAAAAATTGGACCTCTGTATCTCGAACATTAGCAATGTTTTATTTTACAACTCGATCATTTGAAACTAATTACCTCTATAGCTCGAAGAAAAATATGTCCCCGACTTTAAGGATTTGCCGACAATGCACGTCATTGTTTCTTAAAAAACAATGTATGAGTATACAGTAAACAGAATAACCAGTTCTATGAAATATTCTTATTATAATTCTTATTATTGCTATTGATTTCATTGGAACTCTAGTGAAGCAAATCTTTTGTTGTGGATTGCAAAAATATCATAAGTAGTTTGGTTTTACTGCAATACACATCTATTTTAACAACAGTATACGAATAATATTGTTAAAAAATAAGTGCTGTGAAAACTTTGACTCTCGCTGTAAAGTTTGAAGTGCTTGAAGCTGTGAAGAGTTGTCAAAAGAAGAAAGACGTTGCTGAACAATTTGGCCTGCCAATGAGTACTCTGTCAACAATAATAAAAAACGAATCGGACACCATGAAAAAAATTTGAAAAAGGTCAAAGTTTGTCCTGCGAAAGACAACAAATTGCAGAATTTATTTTTATTATGAGAATTATTATTTATTAATTTATTTTCATTATTATTTTGATTTTTTGTTGTAGTACATACTATAACTTTTATTTCACAAATAAACCTGTTTATTACCTCTGTAACTTGAATTTTTATTTATTTTACCTCTCTAACTCAAAATAAGTTAGAAAGAATCTAACAAGTCGAATATTTCCTTACAAAACCCGCGTAAGTCGAATCTATAACTCGAATTATTTGGCGTCTCCCTTGAAGTTCGACTTACACAGGTTCTACTGTATTAAAATTACGCAACTACGTGTGCAGTTGCTTTTCTTGAATTGGAGTTACATGCATTCAGAAATAGAGCAGCGGTTTCTCTAGCAAAATATATATATACTGGTTTGTAAGAAAATAATAGTGATATCATTAGTGAGTGGAGTTTGATGTAAAATTCATGAGAGGGTGTAGCATTATTTGAAACACACTCTAAAACATTATCTGAAATATATGGATCAAATTAATGGCTGAAATAAATGGCTGTTAATATATATAAAATGTGAGAAACAAATTTATATGTTTGCTTTTCTTGAATTGGAGTGGCATGCATTCAGAAATAGAGCAAACGGTTTCTTCTAGCAAAATATATATATAATGGTTTGTAAGAAAAAATAGTGATATCATTAGTGAGCGGAGTTTGACGTAAAATTCATGAGATAGCATTATTTGTCTAAAACATTATCTGAAATATATGGATCAAAAATTAATGGCTGAAATAAATGGCTGTTAATATATATAAAATGTGAGAAACAAATTTATATGTTTGCTTTTCTTGAATTGGAGTGGCATGCATTCAGAAAAGAGCAGCGGTTTCTTCTGCAAAATATATATATAATGGTTTGTAAGAAAAAATAGTGATATCATTAGTGAGCGGGTTTGACGTAAAATGATATGTAGCATTATTTGAAACACACTCTAAAACATTATAAATATATAAAATGGCTGAAATAACAATATTTATAAAAACAAATTTATATGTTTGCTTTTCTTGAATTGGAGTGGCATGCATTCAAAATAGAGCAGCGGTTTCTTCTATATATATACTGGTGTGTAAGAAAAAATAGTATATCATTTGAGCGGAGTTTGACGTAAAAATTCATGAGAGGGGTGTAATTATTTGAAACACACTCAAATTTATATGGATTTGTTTCTCAATAAATGGCTGTTAATATATAATAATATGAGAAACAAATTTATAATTTTGTTTCTCTCAATAAATAATATGAGAAAAAGAAATTTATAAATTTGTTATATATATATAAAATATGAGAAATAAATTTATATTTCTCAATTTGGCTGTTATTATATATAAAATATGAGAAACAAATTTATAAATCAATAAAATGGCTATATATAAAATCTAAGAAATAAATTTATATGTTTGTTTCTCAATAAATGAATTATATATAAAATATGAGAAACGAGTTATTATATATAAAATATGAGAAACAAATTTATAAATTTGTTTTTCAATAAATGTCTGTTATCTCAATATTGTCTATTATTAAAATATGAGCAAAACCAGAGTTATTGTTATTAACCAACCATTTAAATCTTATTTTCTTAAATGGTCGTAGTATTTCAGTAACATACGGAAAACCATGAACTCTTATGAGTAAAACATAAAT